>LPNX010828827.1:131447-177273 GCA_001517045.1 Pseudotsuga menziesii
AGAACTCGATTACTCTTTCTATCTTCTTTGTTGTTAATCTAGTCTTGATACATCATAAAAGAATTAAAGATAATGAGTTTAGGATTGATTTTTAAAAAGCTTTGGATTTCCAACCCAATGATACTTCTGGAATGAGTTTAGCCTTATAAAAGAATGTAGACTTTTAAACTATAAATGGAATACTTGTTTCAGATCATAGATCTTAGATGCTTCAGTAAGAAAACTTATGGATTGATTTTTAATAATAGTCCTCATCAGTGAAAAACTGAACAACATGCAAGCTAAGCATGGAATGTTATTATTATAACTTTGACAAAAAGAAATAAAACCTGTGAAGCTGTGATCTTTCTATCATGCTAAGCTGTTGAGTAAAGGAATAATATATAAGTTCTTATACTTATCTTCAGGATGAACTTTTAAGGTTTTTGTACTTGTAAATCTACTAAACCTCATGACCCTCTATGGTATAGTATTCTACTGTTTGTATGTGAAAAATGCAATTCTTTTTAGTATTGAGTTCCAAAGGAAAATATAGCAGAAATAACAAGATATTACCTTGAGAAGTATGATATTTCTGTCTAGCATGTATAAACTTTTACTAAACAAATTGTATGCAGAAATCTAAAGTATAACTTCAAATACTTGTTAGCATTGAACCATACTTCTTACCTGTATATCTGCAATAGAAGAAAACGGTTGCGTTAGCTCGAAAGCTAAGTAATCCCAGCCCTTTACGACAAGCCACCTTATGTCGCAAATACAAAATTAATCAGTAGCTGAAAAGAAAAATGCTCTTCGAAGTACAGAGTATTTAAAATAAATATTCAGTTACAATTTAAATAGTATAAACTAATCAGCTAGTTAACAACTGCATTTAATGTGATTATATGTTATTTTTAAAAAGTTTTAAATTTTTCAAAATTTTGGGGTTTTGACAGCCTTTCTCCTTCGGAACTCAGAAGTTGGAAATACAACCTTTGACGGATTCATTTAACGATCTTCCACCTTTCCCCTTCCACCCTTCTCCCTTCCACCTTACGCCTTCGTAACTCAAAAGTTGGAAAAACAAATTTTTTATGTATTTGTGTAACAACCTTCTGGCTTTCCGCCTTTGACTTGGAACTCAAAAATCGGAAACTGAAATTTTGACACTATCCTTTTTTTTGTATTTCTGACTTCCGCTTTCTAACTATGGACTTTGGAAATCGAAAAGTTAACTTTTTCCTTATAATTTTTCTTCACTTTTCCATTCCGTCCTCCACCTCCTACATATCTTGGGGTGCGAAAAACCCACATTTTTCCTTGTTTCAACTCCTTGTTTTTTCCTCCCTCCTTCCATAGGAGGATTCCGGGGTGCGAAAAATACTTAAGCAAAATTCCTTCTAACTTATGTAACCAAGCTTCTAGCTTCCATGATCATAAGAAAGGTACATTCAAATATACAAGTCATGTAAATATGAAAATGCAGAACATTTAACAACAGTAACTCTACTGAAATCATTAGAAGGAATTCATCATATTCATAATCATTTTGCATAACCAATATATTCATCCATAAGTAAATACATTGCATAAACAAGACTAACAGAGAATACTTATCTTGGAGATGAAGTGGTCCCGCAACTAGCTATGTCGTTGGAATGTTCCATCCAACCATAGGCTAGTTGTGTTCATTAATCTCTCAACGCAACTGGCACCCCCAAGATGAGCATGACTTCCAAAAGGAACTTGGAAACAACAGACTCACACATAGCTATATCACAACACACACAGTCAAGGAAATCGTCAGTTGGGTTTATCAAACTGTCTAGCCAATCCAACACATAGATGAGTTTATCAGGATGTAGGAAAACTAGCGAAAAGATGGGCTATACAAGATAGACATCCAATCCAGCTAAAATTTGGGTTTATCAGACTCCACACATTCAAACCAGAATTTACATTAATGACCATCCAAGCTAACATATGGGTTTATCAGGCACTCAGTAAATCCATCTCACTACTGGGTTTCATAGGATAATCAACCAAGCCAACTTGTTAGGTTTATCAGGTTGTCCATCCAAGGATTACACACATTGCCAAATTGCACAACAAGACATAACCAATCCAATATCTAATTGGGTTTCACAGGAAACCCATCCAGACCAATATACAATTGGGTTTCATAGGCTATTAGCCAAGCCAATCTCCTTTGGGTTTATTAGGATGCTAAGGAAGTGGAAAGGTAGAATGGATAATATAGTGAAATCACACATACATATAAGGACACCTTGACAAGATCTATTTGTCCTAGCATCCACACTCCTTACACACCCAGCACAAGGAAGTGTCCCCTTCTATGCTCCACAGTACCTTAGGATACCCCTTCCCTTCTAGTTCTCTTAAGGATGTGCAAGTCAGATTCACCAGCCACTCTTATCTTACTATGATGTTCCACACTAGGTTTATCAAGCATAGTCAGCATCTCTCCCACTCCTAATTATTGCAAAACGTTCACACCCTAACCATGGTACATATCAGAGTAACCACAAGGAGACACAAAAACACATAGTTCAACACGTAAAACAAACCACCAGGGTCTCATAACACTCTGTAACACATAGAATCGTTGCAACACAACAACCAGGGTTTCACACACTCTATCACACAGAGAAAAACTACCAAGAAACTCCCTTTATAACTCAAGACAGTGAACCATATCCTAATCGATACAATCGAATTGTAGAATAATGAATCGAATGACCACAACATTCAAATGATAAATGGGGTGATAGAGTAGGCATGCACTTTCTAGTTTTCTTTCTTCAAAAGAAATAACATGACCTCTACAAACTTCAAGCTTGTTGAGTCATGAAATTGACTACCATAGCTTAATCTGACCAAGGCATTAACTTCCTGAGTGCATTTCCTGCAACAAAATTGAATGAGCAAGAACAGGAATGAACCAGGGTAGACGGGTAAAGAACATGTAGCTATTTGAGCAGATCTATGACTGAGATTGATTGTCAAACAAATCAATGATGCACAACAATTTCGCTGATTCAACTAGCGTGGCTTAACAAACTTTTGATGTGGGCAAAATTCCAATGTAATCTACTTCACCAAGTTTGGATTCCACCATTGATCTGGTGGGGACATAGATCCAATAGTCCACAAGGATTTTGATCACTCAATAACCACGTTGTTTAACATCATCTAGCCCACACAAAATTTATATCTGAAAGGATTTATTCTGTCTTGTTTCTGCCTGGGTGAGTTGAACGACAAATCAACAAATGTTTTTATGTTGATTAAATCAGGTTTTGTGAGGATTGAACCTGCAATCACTCACTTGCCATTTGTTGAATTAATCTCTCTCTATTCCTTTGCAAAATCATGGCCCCATATCTTTTCAAATTGCTATGCATAGCTAGCTACGGTATTTTATTAAATTGTGTATTTACATTACATTCAAAAATATTTTGTGGTTGACTTAGCACCATAACCAGAGGAATCAACCTTGATATCCTATATACAAATCACCAAATCATTGGCAGGGACTTGGCCTAGAGCTCCTTTCCACGATTCTCATAATATATACATTATTTACGATTTCAATTTCATAAGGTAAAAACCAAGGCATTACATTCCCCTCCCCCTTCGGGTCAAAACTAGGGTGTTATGTTCCCCTCACCCTTCATTATCACTTTCCTTAGTGCTTAAAAAAATTGAACAAAAATGGATGTGCCAATCACATGGAATCCTCCAACTCCCATGTAGCCTCTCCAAGACCGTAGTGCTCCCACTGCACCTTCACCTGTCAAACGACTCAATTCCAGAGAACGATGAATTTTCTATCGAGGATGTACAATGGATTGGTTTGGATCTATGCCATGGGCTCCACCTAAATCACATCCAAATTTATCACATGGTTAGGACCATGTACATATCTCTTAAGAAAAGGAACATGAAAAACATTATGAGCTCTAGTGCTAGCAGGAAATGCAAGTCTATATGCAAATGTCTCTATTATTTCAAGCACTTCAAACAACCCACAGTATCTAGGTGACATCTTCGCACAACTTTTAAGCTTCAAAGAACTCTTCCTTTCCTTCACTTTGAAGTAAACATGATCCCCAACACTGAATTCTCTGTGCACTCGATGCTTGTCTGCATAGTGTTTCTTTCTATCTTGTGCTGCTCTCAGGTTTTGCTTGATATTTGCAACCTTATAGGTAAGAAGTCCGTATTATTCCAATTTATGACCCTCATACTTGTTTTCAAGGCTTTTATACTGCAACTTGTCCTCTACCTTCACATACATTTCATCCTCATCAGCATGATTAATAATCTACTATCTCAAATCTTATTGGTGAATATTGAAAGATGCCACATGCATTTCATGCACCTTCGGACTAAGTGCATCAACCACTTCATTTTATTTTCCTATTATGTGTTTGATTTGAAAGTCAAACTCACATAAAATCTCCATCCATCTATCTTTCCTAGCATTTAAAGTAGGCTAACCAAACAAGTATTTCAGACCACAATGTTATGTCCTTAGCTCAAATTTCTTTCCGATTAAGTAATTCCTCCACATATTCAGAGAATGTACTATGGCTATAAGTTATAAATCATGAGTGGCATAGTTCTTCTCATGATCCTTCAATTTTCTTGACTCATAGCATACCACATGGTTGTCTTACATAAGAACTCCTTGAAGTCCTTGATTACATGCATCAGTACACACAAAACATTATTTTTAGGGGTCTACAATTTTCAAAACCCCTGTGAAGATTCTCAACTGCTGGAATATTTCTTAACATCTGGGTATCCATTCAAACTTTATCACCTTGTTTTGTGAAGAGGTGATTGAATGTGCAAACTTGGAGAATCCTTCAATGAACCTCATGTACTTCTGCTTGAACTAATTCTTGAAATGCTTCCACACAATATTTCTCTCATTGATATTCCGCACTTTCTTTAGGTGCTCCCCCCATATACATTTTATTCCATTTAGATTGAGTATGGATACCCTAGCCTTCATATTACACGAGTAGTATTGGACTTAGAAATATTTTTTCATCCCAAGAAACCAATCTTCAGCTTCTTGTCCAGTCTTTATCTCACCATTAGAGGTAGGAGGCCTTTTTTTTATTAAATTCCTCATGTGAAGAGTTCTTGTAACACCTATTCCTCTTATCCCCATGAGATGAAGAGCTTGGACCCCCACTGGATCCTTCAGAGTTAGATCATCTACTATGAGATCTTTTTCTTCTTTTGGCACTACTTTTAATTCCTTCTGGATCTACTTTTCCATGCCTAGAGTTCATCCTCCTTTATATGTATATCAAAATATGCAACATGGTTGCATTAAGTTGATTCTAATCTTCTTGAGCCTTAATCATTCTTTCATTATCTTCTCTGTAACTGTGCATATCCACACTTAAGATTCTCATGGTCGATGCAAATTCTGGGGGAGTATATTGATACCTTCTCTCATTATATTTTGTCTCAGCATTTCCAACTCAGACGTTTCCCCCATAGCATCTTCCCCATGTCCATAGGGATCCTATGAATCATCCATGCTGTAGGTTCTCATGGCTAAGCCCAAATCAACTTTTCCCAACTGCATTATGACTTTGCAAACTTGTGTTAATCAAACACACCGTTAGACAATCTCATAATTCAAAAAAACTTACCAACTAATCACTTGTCCTATCTAGGCCCAATGTTGCAACCAAGATCTATGATACCAATTTCTAGTGTCATACAATGTTCATATTAGAGGGTGATTTTTTCCTTTTTTCACTATTCAACTTGGCTCCTTTAGGCACAGTGTTGCAACCAGTAGCTTTAATACCAATCTGTAACGTCCCCACATAGCATAATGTGGATAAATTAAAAAAATTTCTTCAAGAACGCTTGTTCTCCTTTTCAAAAACAAGGCATGGATTTTAACGCACTCTTCAACATTCATTCTCAGGCTTAGAAACCATTGTAACATTTGTTCCATCCTTGACAAATCCCTTCTGTGACAAGAAACACCTCTTCCATACTAAACTTCTCCTTTCTACCTTTCACCTTCTTGCCTTTTTTGTTCAGAACATAGAAGCTAAAAACATAATGTTCGACGAAGTCCCTCAACCATGGTTCTGCCTTTCTCCTTCTGCCCATCAGCCTTCCACCTTCGGCACTCGGAAGTAAAAATGTCAACTTTTGACCGATTCGTTTAACGACCTTCCACCTTCCACCTTCCTCCCTTCTTCCTCCCTTCTTCCACCTTCCTCCCTTCTGCCTTCCGTCTTCCACCTTCGAAACTCGAAAGTCAAAAAAACAATTCATAAACGGATTTGTTTAACGACCTTCCTCCTTTCCTCCTTCTTCCTAGATCTTAGAAATTGGAAACTTGACTTTTGACCTTAGCCTTTTTTCTGTACTTTGGACTTCCACTTTCTAACCTTGGACTTCGAAAATAAAAAAGTTAACTTTTTCCTTAGAATTTTTCTACACTTTTTTGCTTCCACCTTCCATCTCCCATTGGTGGATCTCAGGGTGTGGAAAACCCATAGTCTTCCTTATTTCAAATCCTTCCTTCTTCCTCTCACCTTCCACATTCTGCTAGAGGATTCTCGGGTGCATAAATGCTTAAGTTAGATTCCTTCTAACTTATATAACGAGGCTTCTAGCCTCCATGATCATAATAAATGTATGTTGAAACATACAAGGCATGTAAATATGCAAATGCATAACATTTAACAACAATAAATCTATTGAAATCATTGGTAGGCATTCACCATATTCATAATCATTTTGCACAACTAGTATATTCATTCATAGTCAAATACATTGCATAAACAATAATAACATAGAATCGTTATCTTGGAGATGAAGTTGTCCCATAACTAGCTATGTTGCTGCAACATTCCACCCAACCATAGGTCAGTTGTGTTCATTAATATTTTAACACAACTGCAACCCACGAGATGGGCATGACTTCCACAATGAAATAGGGAACAATAGACTCAAACACAGATAGATGACAACATACATAGTCAATCCAACCTTTAGTTGGGTCTATCAGACTTCCCATCCAATCCAACACACAGCTGGTTTTATCAAGCTAGAGGAAAACTAGCCAACATATGGGTTTCACAAGATACACAAACAATCCATCTAATAGTTTTGGTTCTCAGACTACACACATTAAAACCATCATTTACATTAACGACCATCCAAGCTAACATATGGGTTTATCAAGCACTCAACCAAGCCATCTCACTGCTAGGTTTCATAGGCTAATCAACTACACCATCTAGTTGGGTTTATCAGGATGTCTAGCCATGGATTACACACATGGAAAAAATGCACAACAAGACACAACTAAGCCAATATCCAATTGGGTTTCATGGGCTATCCATCCAAGACAATATATAATTGGGTTTTAGAGGATGTCGGGAAAGCCAATATCCTTTGGGTTTATCAAGATGCTAAGGTAGTGGTAGAATGGATAAGCTAGTAAGCTCGGAAAAAAAGATAAGGACACCTTCACAAGATATATATGGTCTGGCATCCACGTTTCCTGCACACCCAAAACAAGAAAGTCTCCCCTTATTTCCTCCATTTTCCCTCGTGCTAGCCCTTCCCTTCTAGTGCTCTTCAAGATGTGGAGAGCAGATTCACCAGCCACTCCTATCTTAATGCTAGGTTCCACATTAGGTTTATCAAGGAAATTAAACATCTCTTCCACTCCTAATTCTTACATATAGTTCATACACAAACCATGGTACAGATCAGAGTAACAATAGCAAGACATAACAACATATGGTTCAAAATGGTCAAACAAACCACTAGGATCTCATACAACTCTATAACACAACAACTACGGTTTCACACACTCTGTCACGCAGAGAAAAAATACTAAGAAAATCCCTTTCTGACTCAAGATAGTGAACCAGAGCCTAATCGATCTGATCGAATGGTAGAATAGTTAATCGAATGACCACAACGTTCAGATGATGACTGGGGTGGTAGAATGGGCACTCACTTTCTAGTTTTCTTTCTTCAAAAGAAATAATATGGCCTATGTATACTGCAAGGTTGTTCAGTCAAGAAAGTGACTTTCATTCCTTTCTCTGCCCAAGGCATTAACTGCCCAAACCAATTTCTTGCAAGAAAATTGAATGCATGATCACAGGGACAAACCAGGGTACAACACTAAAGAACGGTTAATTTTTTGAGCAGATCTATGGCTAAGATCAACCATCAAATAGAGAAATAGTGCATGGAAATTTTGTTGATTCAACTAGTGTAACTTAACAAACTTTTGATGTGCGCAAAATTCCAATGTAAAGGTTTCCACCATTGATTTGGTGGGGATATAGATCCAACGGTCCACAAGGATTCCACTGATTCAACTAGCATGTTTTTTAACATCAGCTAAAGGGCATGAAATTTCTATCCAAAAGGATTTATTCCATCACGCGTCCTCTTGGGTGACTTGGACGATAAATCAATGAAGGTTTTTATGCTAATTAAACTGGGTTTTGTGAGGATTGAACCTGCAATCACTCACTTGGAATTTGATGGATTAATCCCTCTTTGTGCCTTTTTTAAATCATGCCCCCATCTCTTTTCACGCTACAGTGCATAGCTAGATGTGATATTTTATTAAGTTTTGTATTCACATGACATTCAAAAATATTATATGCTTGACTTAGCACCATAACCAAAGGCATCAACCTTGATCACCTATATGTAAATCACCAAATCTCTGGCAGGGCATTTGTCTTGATCTTCTTTCCACGATTCTCATAATATATACATCTTGTATAATTTCAATATCATGGGGTCAAAACCGGGCCATTACATTCCCCTCCCCCTTAGGGTCAAACGCGAGGTGTTACATTCACTTTCATGTTCTTCAACATCAACAAGGATGCCTTCTACCTTAATTATACTTGCACGTTAAAACATGCCATGATTTTCAAACATATCAATTGTCTTGATGATTATGCTCTTCAAGATCTCTTCTTCCTAAACATCATAATGGATATCCTCTTACTTAAGGAGTTCATCATAGTTTATGGTTGTTTCTTCTCCTCTTTGTGATTCTTCATATTTGAAGTTATAAAATTAGAAAAACTATTAGCTTCATTAGTTATATCATCTTCATCTTCACAAAGTATTTTCTAAAATTCATTCAACTTTGAAAAACTTTGCATGAGTTGCTATCCATTTTCAACATCAACATGTTCCTTGCAAGCCAAGGATTCAACTTGTTCTTTTATCCAAAATAGAATAATTTATTTATCATATTCCACCTCATCTTCTTGAGCTATTATTTGACCATAATATTCTTTCTATCAAATTGTGTTATGAAAATCTTTCTCCCATAGAGTTCCTTATGAAAACCTGCATTTTCTTCTTCTTTTCAAGTGGGTTTTTCATCAAAAATTTTAAAATACTTTTGTATCCTCCCTTATTGTAAAATTTATTGGTATGTCCTTTTTCTCGATTACTTGTCGCTTCATGTAATTATTTATTCTTTAGTAATATCCTCAATCATTCACAATTGTCTCATACAACTTCATTTTCAAAAGGTTTATTTTCACACCTTTCACTCCTTTTGTAAGACATCTCTTCCATTTTTTTATATGATTTTTTTATGAAATATTTGACCTTTTGATCAATATCCTTAAAGTTTACTTTAGTCAACTTTAATCTTCTTTATGGATCATTCTGTACCCAAGGTTTTCTGCAGATACAATTTTCATTTATCGTCTTGACATGGATGTGTGTTCCTTTCAATAATATTCAACACATCGACCTCCTATCTCCATTTCTATCAACAATTTACTTCAAGTTTAAGACCTCAATAGGCTTAAAAAAAAACAACAGGCTCATTAATCAACCAACCATCAACCATATAGGGTTACATCCAATCAACATAAACAACAATTTTAAACACCACGCGTAAAAATAAACATCACATATACATCAATGTCACAAAAAGTCCTCAAGGATAATGCACTCACACAACAAAATGTATTTTTTTTCTTCGGACCTTTCGTATATCTCCAACAAATTCAAAAACAAAGTCTCCACCTCTCATGTGCTTCAAGGTATCATTGAGGTTTTCAACAATGTCCCGTCAACTAGTGGTTCATACTATCACATGGAAGAGAAAGGTTCTAACATACATGTAGGATGGTTTTGTCATTGGTGGGTCAATTAATTTACCCATGCCTATACTCTCCAACATCCAATCTTGCGTCCCTCCTCTCATTATGATACCAACAAAGGGAAAAGAAGCAGAGGTTTCAACTTAAAAATGAGGTTTTCTTTCAATTAATCAAAATAGTCGCCTAAAACAACTCATTTTTTTTATGTTACAACATTTTTCAGCGGCCAAAACCTAGAAACAAACCAACCAAAGGCTCTAAAAATTGTAATGTGATCCAAAAAAATTTAATGAGGGGAATGCCATTACTTTTCAAATGCACAACTAAGCCAACGTTAAACCAATCCTTTAATAAGACTCTTATGAATGCAATTAGAACAATTCTTCTCAATTTTCTAATGAAAAACTACAAATTATACTCACATTATATTGTGTTTTGGTTACTTCCACGAAAAACTAGTTTGTGGTAAGGTCTAATGTGTGAATATAATAAACCCACTTCATAACTAAAGATAAAATATTTAATAATTTTTTATTAAATTCCTACCTACCAGCAGGGATAGTTGGGATCCACTTGTACCACATGGTCAACACTTTCGATATATACCTGAGGAATTATTTTATCCTAATTCTGATTTGATCTTGTCTACTTTATTGACTACCAGAATTGGTAACTGTGCCTTCTTGCAAATTCTCTCTTTATTGTTCTTTATTCCATCTTTTATGTCGATAAGGTAAAGCTAGTCAATTAGGAAACTGCTATCTTTTGTTGCCAACCCGTTCTCCATTATTTTATCTCCATGTTTCAGGATTAGCATATTTTTCCATCACTCATGACAACTCACTCATGAATTATCTAATTTGTGAGATTCTTCACTTATTTGGAAAGTTCTTTAGCTACATATGGGGGTTTTTTATCTGGTAACTCTGATTTATGAGCTAGAATGAGTTGTCTTCCACCAACTCAATTTTACTTTATAAGGATGTATTACTATTGTAATAATCGATCAAGTATTTTGTTAATCAATCATGTCATTGATTAAATAATCAATTAATCATTGGTTCACTTCTCTTATATTCAATCTCTTTATTATTCTTATTTTCCTTGTGCATACTTGTGAGAATTATACTAGTATCAAGATCTACCTCTTGTGATTCTTCTTTGCATCAAGGCTATTTTCTAATGGTATTAGAGCTGCAATTTATACATTGTATTAGAGTGCAAGGTTTTTCAAGTTCAACAGACTTGAGGAGCTATCTATTTTCTCTATCGGAGAACATACAGTCTCTTATCTGTCTCCCAAGAAAAGCTTGTTATTAATATTACAAAATCTTCTCCTATTTTTATTTGTACAGGTTGTAGAGAGTTTCATCTTGAGTGCATCAATATCTTAGTATGGACTGTTCTTCAACTATGATCCTCACTCCCTTCAACTATCACGAATTGAAGGTTGAAATTGAGATTATATTGTGCAGTTGTAATACCCTAGTTTTGACACCAAGGGGGAGGGGAATGTGTGCCCTAGTTTTTACCCCTTGGTATTTGAATTGTACATGATATATGTATTGTATTTGAATAATGGAAAGGAGCTCAAGCCAAGTCCGTGCCACTGCTGTGCTATTTTTTGTATGGGTGATCCATGTTGATGCCAATTTTTTTGTGCTAGTCATGCACAATATGTTTGGAATATCATGTGAATGTACAAATTAATAAAATACCACAGCGAGCTATGGTACTGCAATGTGAAAGATATGGGGGCATGATTCCACAATAATAGGGAGCAGACTTGTGTCAACCTATGAGCCTTAGGGTGAGGTTGGATGTCAATAGGAGAACCTATGAACCCTCAACTATATTTTTTCATTTGTTCTCAATCATTTATTATTTCTAGAAGGTAGTCGAGACAACTAATGCATCGAGCAGTGCAGGGAATTGTAGACTGCAATCTGCGTCGGCTTGCTCCCTGGGAGGGGACAGGATTTTGCTTCTGCATGAATAAATCTCGTGATGCATACCCTGCTTGTCATATGAGATTTCTTTTGGGTTTTACTCACTCCTCCACATTCATTCGAACAATTCCATTGTTTTTCATGGATACTACAATTTGAGCTGTCCAGACTGGTTGTGTGCGATGTGCATTCAACTATGTTGTAGAACCATGGGTTTTGTTCTGTGATTGTCCATCCCAGATGTTCTAAAGGAGAGTTTCCTATGGATAGGGTTTAAGAGGCCATCAACATACTTGGGTTGAAAGAGAGATACATATAGTTCTACAAGTATAAATAAGTAAGTTTGAGATATTAGAATGGTTAATAGCTTGAGAAATGAAGGTTTATCCAATTTTCCATTCAATATTCCTCTTGCTCATCTTGGTCCAAGAGAACTGCAAAACAAATTATACCTTCCTCAAACCAATATGACCTCATGTAATAAAATTATAATCAAAATAATATGAAATCCTAATATGATTAACATAAACATCTGATCATAAACAAAGATTCAATCACATATTTAATAATGATTTGGGTAGAAGAATAACATTACATATTTATTAATCATGAAAAGAAGAAAAAATATAGCTTCTTTTCAAGTTGGGCGCACCTCACGAAACCTTGATCTAGTTCTGTTGCATCTCTTCTCCAAGAAACTTAGCCTCCAAGATCTGCAACACAAGGAGATAGCTTCGAGAGAAAAGGTGGAAGGAATGAGAGTCCCAATTCCTCCAGCATGATAATGAAAAGGTTCCAGTCTCCTCTCATGGACCTCTCTCCCTCTATTTATATTTTTCTGAAGAGATAGGGTCGAAGACAAAGTAGTTACAACCAAAGGAGTCAGTTACATAACCACCCAAACTACCCAAAATTCGAGAAACATCTATCATTTGAAATGTACAAGAAAAATTCATGGGATGCAGTGACAATAGTCACGTATACAAAGGGATACACAAGTTTCAATGTCAGTATTCATGTACAAAAAGGGACATATAGGTACCATGTAGAACAAATTGCGTACAATACACGGGTACCATGTATGACAAGTCACGTATAGGTCAAATAAGCTCATTTTAAGAGTACTTCTGGGAATTTTAAGACTTTGGTGTCTCCTAGAATTTTTTATTTTACTCAGATACCTTTCCAACGATGTTGATAATAGGTCAAAATTATTTACTTAAATATGTATATGGGTCCTCCAATATGGATGTTTTTCAATGACTTTCATGAAGTGTCAACATGTGACAGAATCAAGGGAAAGTAGTCACAAGAAGAGATGTGTCATTTTTAGCTATAATAGAGGTCCCCTAATGTATGAGGTTATATGGGAAGACTATATTCAAAATAAATTATAAAGGAAACAACTGTGTATGGAGAGAGCATAGAATCCAAGATTGAAAAACTCGAACTGAGGTACATGACAAAGAGATAAATGTCAAAGAAAACTAATCTCTGGGACATACAGGTCCATATAGAATTCATCACCATAAAGATACAAGTGGATCCAACATCAGTATAAATGATGTAACTATCATGGTCACCTAATATGCAAAAAGGAGCCATATAAAATCTAAAGAAGTCATGGCAAAAAATGAACAAGGTGGATCCATGCTCAATAATCGATCATAGCCACAAGAATATAAGGTGGATCTATGTCTCAGAAAAATTTCATATGAAGTGTGACCATGTCTTGCACAAGTTGGGAAATATAAAATAATGATGATGCTACTCTCGGCCCAAGGTCTTCAATACAAACCACTCAAAAGTTACAAATCCTAACCATGTGAATAAAGAAGGTAAAGTGGAACATGGAGGAAACCGTTTGATTACTTCCCATTGATGATAACCATTAAAAAATGCAAGGGAAACCACCATTAATGAAAATGGTCCCCAAGGTATCTAGTAAGTTATAACAAGTGTGAATATGAGGACTTTAAGTCGAACACTTGAATAATCCATATAGTAGGAGATAGTAAGGTATTCACACTACCCAATAGCGATCGAAATTTCCAATTATGAATGCAATCCCCAAGGTACTATCATAAAATCTAAATTTCATTCCTAGAGAAAGAGGTGTTGCAGGTGATAGGGAGAGATCCAGTGGAAGGAAGGAATTCAGGAATCCTCCATCATCCAAGATGATGTAGTTCAAAGACTAATTGGATCTGGAATTGGTACTGAATTTAACAACAAGAACCGTCGAAGGATTGGTGTAATGAAATGACACCAGGGAATGGCAGACAAAAAAGGTCAAGGAAACTGCATAATGGCCGACAAAGGTTTATCCTTGAATAGTGAGCACAACACAAATGTGACTTAGGAATATTTTGACACAAAATGGAGCAACGACACAAATATGCAATGTTGGAGATATTAACAGCTTCCCGATATAATTGGTAAAGAGACCTACTCGAGGAGTAAAAAATCTGAATGGGGATAAGGTCAAAAACTGAGACCCAACTATTTATAGAATCAAAACTGTTGCTTTTTTTAAGGAAACAAGACTTGCTGCCATGATTTAAAATACATGTGAATGAATTTCCCCTTCCCTCTTTCTAGTAAAGGTTTAACAAGTCCCATAAATCAAACTAGGGACCTTATTCATTTTTTGCAAGATCGAAGAGGAGAGAGAAGAATGCTTGATAAAGCATTGATTTGTGGATTTTATGATCCCCAATTAGTGTATTCTTGATGATATTTTCATAGTTTTGAGAGTTTGAAAAATACAAAGAAAACACTAGGGAGATTTTTTTCATAAAGTTAGTCTACTAAGTATGAAAAAGTGTAAGACAATACAGAGTAGACATTAAAAAATATAGAGTAGAAATTGTGTATTTACATGAAATTCAAAAATTCAATGTGTTTAACTTAGCACCATAACCATAGACATCAAACTTGCTCACCTATATACAAATCACCAAATCACTGGCAGGGCCTTGTCCTTAATCTCCTTACCACAATTCTCATAAAATTTCCTTACCACAATTCTCATAATATATACATCATGTAGAATTTCAATATCACGAAAAACAAGGGCATTACATTCCCCTACCCTTGGGGTCAAAACCAAGGTGTTACCTTCACTTTCATGTTTTGTAACATCAAGAAGGAAGCCTTCTACATTCATTGTACTTGAATAGTAAAAACACACCATGATTGTAAAACATATCAATTTTCTTCATGATTAATATCTTCAATATCTCTTCTTCCTAAACATCCTAATGGATATCCTCTTAGTTAAGGAGTTCATCATAGTTTATGGTTGTTGCTTCTCCTCTTTGTGATTCTTCATATTTGAAGTTAGAAAATTAGCCAAACTATTAGCTTCATTAGTTATATCATCTTAATTTTCACAAAGTCTTTGCTCAAATTCATTCAACTTTGACAAACATTGCGTGAGTTGCTGGCCATTTTCAACATCAATATCTTCCTTGCAAGCCAAGGCTTCAACTTGTTCATTTAGCCAATATACAATAATTTATTTATCATATCCCACCTCATCTTGTTTGAGCTATTCTTTGACCATAATATTATTTGTATTAACTTGTGTTATGATAATCTTTCTCTCGTAGAATTCCTTATGAAAATTTGGATTTTCTTCTTCTTTTCAAGTGGTTTTTTCATCAAAATGTTTAAAAGGAATTCATAGCCTCCCTTATTCTAAAATTTATTCATGTGTCCATATTCTTGATTACTTGTTGCTTCATGTAATTATTTATTCTTTCGGAATATCCTCAATCATTCACAATTGTCTCATACAACTTCATTTCCAAAAGGTTTTCTTTTTACACCTTCAACTCCTTTTGTAGTACATCTCTTCCATTCTTTTATACAATCTTTTTTTATGAAATATATGACCTTTAGGTCAATATCCTTAAATTTTACTTTAATCCCAGGGTGTTGGGACGCAGAAATGTCCATTTTTCATCCACTTTATCGTCCACTATTCCTCACATTTCAGCGTCCCATTAACCTTTTATCATACCGTTTCCATACATAATATGTGGGTTTCACCTTATTATTTCCACTTTATTTATTTTTTAGTATTATAAGTGAATATATTATTAAATATTAGAAAACTAACATGTTTTTCACTAATATCTCAAAGTATGGATGAGCTTTGTAATTTGTAGGAATATGTGAAGGATTAATTCAAAGAAAAGACTTTACGTATATCACCTTCATCATTTCAAGGAGATAGTTATGCAAAGAATATTTCAAGGAGAAGATCATGGAGATTTGGTTGAGAGACATGTGGAGAATTTGTGAAAGATATGTGGAGGATTTGAAGGGATCATATCTAGTAATAATAGGAAATTAGTTGAGTGAATAGTGGATCTCTCATTATGAGATGGTTATCTTCTTCTCAAAGAAGTTCATGTATAAAAGAGAGTGCTCTCTCTTCATTTGTTATGGGATATTATCTTAGAATATTTTAGATCTTGGATTATCTTAGAGAATAGTAGATTGTAGAAGTTAGTCTTGATTTTGTAATATGGAGAAGGGAATTCTTAGGTTTTGTTCATAATCTTGGTTTGATTCTTTCATGATTTATGATTGATTCTTGTGATGTAATTTAAGATCAATTTATTGTTAATGTGAGCTCACATGTGTTTTTTTGTCGCTCTTCATATGTTGTCTTTCTTTTATGCAATTTAAGTGTCCTGTGTTTCATCTTCCAGCATTAGATTAGCAATTTCTTGTTTCAGTTTAAGGGGGGTTAGGTTAGATTAGTATTCGTTTCACGGGGGGTTAGATTAGCTTAATTTCACTTCAGTATTGCATATACTTTGCAGGTTCTTCGTAAGAATATGAACCTCATATTGACAAATTAAATGGCTGGGCAATTACTACAACGGAATTAAAATGACAATAATTCAACCCAAAATTTTGGCACCGTTGCCGGGGAAGCATGATGGATTGAAGTGTAGATTTCAATTCTTACAAGTGTGGTAGTGTAGATATCGATTCTTGCAAGTGTGGTAGCGTAGATTTCAATTCCTACAAGTGTGGTAGAGTAGATTTCAATTCCTGTAAGTGTGGTAGTGTAGATTTCAATACATGCAAGTGTGGTAGTGTAAATTTCAATTTTGGCAAGAGTGTTTAATTTCCACAACTGTGAAGAGTTATTTATTTTTTAGAGTGTTTTTTTTACAATTGTTTGTTTTTATTTAAGATTTTCAAATTTCATTTTTGGGTGCTGTAATAATCCATTTTTCAACATGGTTTAACAATGAGTATAATTCTAGAACTACTCATTCATGCCTTGGAAAAAGCTGGATTTTCCTCTTCCTAGGAAGAGGAGGTCCTGGAAGCAACAAGAGATTTAACTACTCCTCCAGAATCAAACGTGGAATCATGATCTGAAAACTCCTACGCATGTGAAGGGGAACAAATATTTGAACACGAGATTGATGAAGATGAACAGGAGATCGAGGAGGACCATGACGAGTTGCAACATGATCTGAGGAGTGAAAACTATGCCTACGAAATCCCTATTGAACGATGGTTTCAAGCGAGTATGAGGTTAGAACAATTTAGTTTTTCTTTTTATTTAGTTAGAACACAGCCACACCAATTAAATTCGTTCATATTTGTATATTGCAATTGTTCATTCATGGGATTGAAAGATAATATATTCCTATTACTTTTGTGCGTATGGCTACACTGACTATTTGATTACATGTAAACATTTTCTAATTCCCAATTAGCATGGAGTAGGTAGGATTTTATTTCTAGTATTTGCTTTCACCTAAAATAAGTATGCTCTCCTCCGTGCTTTATGCGATCACAAGGAACATAAAGTAGGATGTTTTCTAAATTTTTTAGTAATGAATAATTAATGTTTTACAACATGCTTAATTGATTTCATCTTTATTTTGCAATTCATTGTCTCCATTTGCTAAAACCCTTTTGAATTGTTAAATAAAATATTCTACAATTTCATTTTTAAGCTGAGTAAATGCTGAAATTATAATGCTGAAAAGCAGGTGCAAATCCAAGCTGAAACAACGAAAATCTATTGCATTTTTTTTTTGGCATTTTGGCTTGTTAAAATTCACTAAAACACAGTCGGGATAGTCCTATTTTGAGGGACCATAAGGGCTTAGTTTTAAAACTTATTTCTACCCAAAGTAGCCCTCTAATTCTAGTTTCCAATCCAATTTGAATTCTTCAATTTGGTTCTAAAACGAAAAAGATACCGTGAAAATATTGACTGGGGGTGGAGTAGGCAGCTCAAGAACATAGTTGCGACAGTCATGTTTTGGGAGACCTAATGGATGAATTTAAAAAAAAAATGTTGCTAATGAATAATCTCCTATCAATATAGTTTACAACACAATTTTAATCATTCGACTTTGATATCATATGAAGGAGATATGCCCAAAATACTGACTACCTATCGTAAATCTGCACTTTAAAAAATATGCTTTCTCAGCTGTTCATTGGCATATTTGACCCATCAGTTCTTCTTGTATTCAAAACCTGTTTCTATTGGAGATACCTAGATGAATCTATTTTCATATCCAATTGGAATCACATCAATCCATATTTTAATGAAAAAATTGTAGTCAAAATAGTGACCATTGGTCTAGGTTGAAACTCACAAACAACATTAGGATGCAGGATGTTATTCAGATTATATGACATACCATACCATAGAATTTTTAAAACATATATCTATTGGAAGTATCCCTATGAATCCACTTTATTTTTTCTTTGGAATCATCCAAATCGGGCATGAAACAAAGAATTTTTTACCAAATCACTGTCAGGTAGTCTACGCAGGCCCAACATTTTGACTCACAAGATACAAAACTTTGACTTGCGTCTTGATTTGTGGGAATATGGAAACTAATTTTGAAAATATGAGACATGGGTTTTGTGCATAACATCCTCCTTTACCTAACGCACGAATACATCACCAAACAAAGCCACAATTTGCAATATAAAAATGGTTCTTCGGGACAAAATTATCTAGATTTACTGTTGCGGCCAGTTCCAAGCAGCTGAAACAGTAAAACTCCATTGCTGTGACAATAAAGGCTGAACAAATCTCAAAAAAAGGGTTGGACAAAGAAAAGGATAAACATAGTTTTTTGAAGGTTGAACAAAGTTTTGTGAAGGCTGAACATAGTTTTGTGAAGGCTGAATAAAGGCTGAACAAAGCTCAAAAAAAGGGTTGAACAAAGAAAAGGCCGAACATAGGCTAAACATAGTTTTGTGAAGGCTGAACATAGTTTTGTGAAGGATGAACAAATGATGAAAAAAGCTCAGAAAAAGGGCTGAACACATTTTGTGAAGGCTGAAAATAGTTTTGTGAAGGATGAACATAGTTATGTGAAGGTTGAATACAGAACAAAAAAAGGATGAACAAAGCCCCTAAGCATCAATTGGAAATATTATAATCACAAAGGCAATTCGACCGGTCTTAACACCACAAAAAGGAGGAAAGTGATCCCCGAGAGTTTCTTGAATGACAACACACAAAGATAAAGTCACTTCAAGCAGTGATCAATGACGAACCATGAGCGCAACGGAAATAGGTATAACACATTTTATTTCTTCCTAACATTTTCTTTGTAGCTTATGTACTTCTTTCTTCATGACATGTTTTCTTTTATGAACTTCTCACAATTTTTATGCTAGGTTGCATGAGGATATGCAACTAGATCAGTTGGGGAGGGAGAACTATATTCAATACATATTCACTCATAAGTTTTCATGCAGGATTTTGTACTAAAGTTTTTTTTCAGGTTTCAGAGACAGTCACATTTTGCTGCTGAAGTGATTTTTCAAAGAAACACAATTTTTTTGAGAAACATGCTTTGATAGATAGCCTGAAGGAGCTGTTACTCATGATTTTTGCTGATAAACATCATAACGTTGGTTGTTACATAGAAACCATCCATAAACTCATTTCTGTCATGATTGTTTATCCATATTTATCCTTCAAAGCACCTTTACCATCCATGTCTTGAAGTCCACTTTCCATCGCTTTATCTGTCATGACTTCACACATGCCTATCTTTCTAAGTTGCATACATCCCTTTATCTTTTTCAATTCATTTTTCCATTCTAGTTTGCCTTCTGAATAAAACTAGCTCCCTTTCCATGACTACATAGCCTTGTCGTATCCACTATTTGACTCTGAGATCTTTTCACTGATAGTCCTACCAATATTTTTATACCAACTCGCGTTGACTGATGTGGGATTCCTTAAGGCCCACCTTTCAACAAGTCTTGCCCCATCGACCTCAGCACCTTGTCTACAATATAGACTAGAGTTCATTATTGAGTACCTAGAGGCTTGCATGCCTTAATGGCAAGTTCTCTCGCTGAAAATCATGGGAATTCATGAATGTCCCTTGATCGTCATATCTTGCAAGTGGCTCGACATTAGCACATCTATTTGCAATTTAGAATATGTACTTGGGTACCTTGGAACTCATTGACATCACTAGTGAGTTGCCTCGCATTAGTTAACGACATTCATCAATGTCCAGTAATCCAATGATTTCTCTTGATGCTTGACCTCGACACATTTATTCGCATGACTAGAATTGTACCACTGGGTTTTGCAGCGGGTGAAGACTATACAATTTTTTTCATGACTCCATCAGCAGTTGCAAAAACATGACTTCATATCTATGAGTGTACCATATCTCCACTTTCTGCCTTCCACATTTTCCATTATTTATTAACAGCAGTTCAAACTCCTCCACTTCACATTAGAGCAGTTCCAGTAGTTATAGCTGCAACAACATTTATAGTTACATTTTTTTTCGGTAGCCATGACATATTCTCCATGATTCAGAAACAGTAGTTATGATTCCTTTACTACCCATGACTTAGTAGTTATAGCCGTTGTAGCAGTGACACATTCCACGATCCAGCGGCATTAGCTACATTCCTGTTGCATAGTTCATCTATTTTTTGGGGTAAGTTAGGGTATAGTTCATAGTTCCTCAATTGCACTTTGCTTCATACACATTGATATACATATTGGCATGATTCATAAAGAAAAGGATTTCTTATGCACAATAATTCTTTCTATGCACATTAATAGCTTATCATTTTCAGTGAGTGTATGGTTAAATTATTATGCAGCTAGAAAATAGATGATGAAATGAATGTTGTTAACACAAGAACCAACATTCTTTACATTCATGGTTGTCACACAAGAACCAACCAAAAGGAAAATGTCAGCTGTTACTCATGCATTTCACATCATGAAATGAATGTTGTTAACACAAGAATCAACATTCTTTATATTCACGGTTGTCACACAAGAACCAACCATAAGAAAAATGTCAACTATTACTCATGCATTTCACATCATGAAATGAATGTTGTTAACACAAGAACCAACATTCTTTGTATTCATGGTTGTCACACAGGAACCAATGATAAGGAAATGCCAGTTGTTACTCAGGTATTTCACACCTCGGAAATATTCATTGTTAAAAAGACATCATCAATAAAAGCCAAAGTTTAGATGAAAAAAGTTCTTGAGAAGAGCCATACACAGTTGCATGAGGACATGCAACAAGTTCAGTTGGGGAGTATGTTGGGACGCAGAAATGTCCATTTGTCATCCACTTTATCTTCCACTATTCCTCACATTTCATCGTCCCATTAACCTTTTATCATACCATTTCCATATATATATATGGGTTTCACCTTATTGTTTCCACTTTATTTATTTTTAGTATTGTAAGTGAATTTATGATTAAATATTACAAAATTAACATGTTTTTCACTAATATCTCAAATTATGAATGAGCTTTGTAATGTGTAGGAATATGTGAAGGATTAATTCAAAGAAATGACTTCACGTATATCTCCTCCATCATTTCAAGGAGATAGTTATGCAAAGAATATTCCAAGGAGAAGATCATGGAGATTTGGTTGAGAGACGTGGAGAATTTGTGAAAGATATGTGGAGGATTTGAAGGGATCATATCTTGTAATAATAGGAAAGTAGTTGAGTGAATAGTGGATCTCTCATTATGCGATGGTTATCTCCTTCTCAAAGAAGTTCATGTATAAAAGAGAGTTCTCTCTCTTCATTTGTTATGGGATATTATCTTATAATATTTTAGATCTTAGATTATCTTAGAGAATAGTAGATTGTAGAAGTTAGTCTTGACTTTGTAATATGGAGAAGGGAATTCTTAGCTTTTGTTCATAATCTTGGTTTGATGCTTTCATGATTTATGATTGATTCTTGTGATGTAATTTAAGATTGATTTATTGTTAATGTGAGCTCACATGTGTTGTCTTGTTTCTCTTCATATGTTGTCTTTTTTTTATGCAATTTTCTTTTAGTCGTTTGTTTCATCTTCCAGCATTAGATTAGCAATTGCTTGTTTCAGTTTAAGGGGGGTTAGATTAGCTTAATTTCACTTAATTCTTGCATATACTTTGTAGGTTCTTCGTAAGACTACGAACCTCGGATTGACAAATTAAATGGCTGGGAAGTTACTACAACAGAATTAAAATGGCATTAATTCATCCCAACACAGGGGACTCACCTTGTTGAGCAATATCTTATCACGTTCATTCATAAAGGGGGGTTTTTAACTATGAAAATAAGTTAAATATACTGTACGTATTGATGGGGGAGAATAGGGTATGGTGGGTTTATAGGTATTGGGGATATAAAAAGAAAATTCTAGTAAAATTACAGAAAATCTCATAAAAATAGGGTTTTTTAATTGGAAATATGTATTGGGAGGGTGGATCAACAAAAGGATTTTTGGAGGTAATTATCACTATTTAGTGAAATTAGGGGTATTCTTTAATATCCCATGAACGAAGGTGCTATGACATGGTTTCACTGAGTGAATACCTCATTACTTTAATCCTCTTTATGGATCATTCTGTACCTAATGTTTTCTATAGATACATTTTTTTTTCTTGACATGGACGTGTGTTTCTTTCAATAATATTCAATACATCGAGTTCCTATCTCCCTTTCTATGAACAATTTACTTCAATTTTAATACCTCAATAGGCTCAAAAAACATAAGCTCACTAATAAAACAACCATCAAACATATAAGGTTACATCCAATCAACATAAACAACAATTTTAAGCACCACATCTAGAAATGAACATCACATATACGTCAATGTTAGAAAAATTCCTGAAGGATAATTTACTCACACAACAAACTGGACACTAAATGCCCTTAAATATACAAAACATAGTTCCTACACTAAACATACAACATATGGCATTAATTTTTTTTCAAATCATATAGATTTCTTCTCAAGTGACTTCTACAGATTATCTTTTCATAAACGAAGGATACAATTCCTTACAAGAAAACAATGATGAAGAATACAAATTTCTATGTCAATACCACTTGTTGAATCATGGAAAGGATCTTAATGCCAATGCAAGGATCTCAAGACCAAGGCCCTTCAATTTATGTGGTGTTTTGTGTATAGGTGATCAATGTTGATGCCTATGGTTATTATGCTAGTCATTCACATTATGTTTGGAATATCATGTAAATGTACAAATTAATAAAATACCACAGCTAGCTATGGGTCTACAATGTGAAAGAGGTGGGGACGTGATTCCAAAATTGATAGGGAGAGGAGTGAGTCAGCCTATGAGCCTTAGGGTGAGGCCAAATGTCAGTAGGAGAACCTATGAACCATCAACTATATTTTGTCTTCTGTCCTCAATAATTTATTCTTTCAATAAGGTGGTTGAGATAGTTAATACCTGGGGCAGTGTAGGGCATCCTATACTATAGTCTACGTAAGAATGCATCCTCGTGGAGGATGCACTTTCATTTCAGTAGGAAACAAGAACATGATGTGTACATTGTCTATCAGATGATATTGTGTTTGGGTTTTAATAACTCCTCCTCATTCATTCGAACCATTCCAATGTTGTTCATAGATACCACCATTCGAGCTCTCCAAACTACTCATGGATGTTGTGCGTTCACTTGTGTTGCAGAACTGTGGTTTTTGTTTTCTGATTGTCTATCCCTAATGTTGTAATGGGAAGTTTCCTATGGATAGGGTAGAAGAGGCCATCAACGTACTAGGGTTGAAAGAGAGATGCATATCGTTCTGAAAGTATATATAAGCAAGTTTTAGATATTGGAATGGTTCATAACTTGAGAAACGAAGTTTAATCCAAGCAGCCCTTCAATCTTCCTCTTGCTCCTCTTGCTGGAAAGAGACCTGCAAAAAAATTTATACCTTCGTCAAACTAATATGACCACATGTAATACAATGATAATCAAAGTAATATGAAATCATAATCTGATTAACATAAACAAATATTCAATCACATATTGAATAATTTTTTGGGAAGAAAAAGAAGATCACATGTTTATTAATCATGAAAATATGTAAAAATATACCTTCTTTTCAAGTTGGGCACGTCACAAAACCTGGATCTGGTTCTGCTACTTCTCTTCTCCATGGAACTCATCATCCAATCTCTACAACACAATGAGATAACTTCTAGGGAAAAGGTGGGGGGAATGAGAGTTCTAATTCTTCCAACATAATAATGGAAAGGTTCCAGTCTCCTCTTATGTAAATATATACCTATATTTATATGTTTATGAAGAGATAGGTTGAAATACAAAGTAGTTAAAACCGAAGGAGTTAGTTGCATAACCACCCAAATTACCCAAAATTCCAGAAACATCGATTTTTGACATGTATAGGAAAAATACATGGGCTGCACTGACAAAAGTCATGTATATATGTAGGTTTCAGTGAAAAAAGTCACTTCTACAAAGGGATACACAATTTTCAATGTCAATAGTCACATACAAAAAGGGATACATAGGTACCATGTAGAAGAAGTCGCATAGAATACGTGGGTACCTTGTATGATAAGTCAAGTATAGTTCAAAGATGCTAATTTTAAGAGTACTTATTCAAGTTTTAATACTTTTGTTTTTCTAGAAAGTTTTATTTGACTCAGATACGTTTCCAACTCTTTAGAGAAGAGGTTAAACGGAGTTACAAAACTCTGGATATGGGTCTTCCAATATGGCTTTTTTTTCAGTGACTTTCATGAAGTGTCGACATGTGACTCAATCATGGGAAAGTGGTCACAGGAAGAAATGTGTCATTTTGGGATATAATATATGCCCCATAATGTATGAGGTTATAGGGGAAGATGATATTTGAAACACAATATAAAGGAAACAACTAAGTATGGAGAGAGAAAAGAATCCAAGATCGAAAGGATTGAACAAAGGTACCCGACAAAGAGATAAATGTGAGACAAAACTGATCTCTGGGACATATAATTCCATATACAAATCATCACCATAAATATATAGGTGGTTCCAACATTAATATAAATGATGTAACTATATGGTCGCTCAATATGCAAAAAGGATCCATATCAATTCTAAAGGAGTCAGCAAAAACTGAAAAAGGTTGATCCATGCTCAACAATCGATCATAGCCACAAGAATACAAGGTGAATCTATGTCTCATAAAAATTTCATATGAAGTGTGACCATGTCTTGCGCAACTCGGGTAATACAAAAAAATGATGATGTTGTTTTCGACCCAAGGTCTTCAATCCAAACCTCCCAAAAGGTATGAATCCTAACCATGTGAATAAAGAAGCTGAAGTCAAACATGGAGGAAACTGTTTGGTTACCGACCATTGATGAGAACCATTAACAAAAGCGAGGGAAACCACCATTAATTAAAATTGTCCCCAATGTACCTAGCACATTCTAACAAGTGTGAATACAAGGACTTGAAGTCAAACACTTGAAGAATCATTTGAGTAGAGATAGTATGATATTCCCACTACCCAATAGCGAGGGTAATTTCCACTCATGACTGCAATACCCAAGGTACTATCATAAACTCTAAATCTCATTCCTAGAGAAAGAGGTGTTGCAGTTGATAGGAAGAGATCCGTTGGAAGGAATGAATTAAGGCATACTTCATCATCCAACATGAGGTAAGTCAAAGAATAATTGGATATGGAATTGTAATTGAATTTCACGACAAGAACCATCGAAGGCATGATGTAATGAATTGATACTAGGGTATTCCTTTTTTGTAGTTAGTCATAAAGGTACAAAAAATGGGTAAAATATCACCATACCGATGCACCTTCATAAGCGTCATGTAGCCTAATTTTAACAAGTGTAAAGGAAGGCAAGATCACTTACAAAGATCCATTTGATTACGAGAAATGAGGATTACAACAGTAAAATGGATTCTTTTTTTTTTGGTTTTAGGAAGCATGACAAATACATAAAGTACGTTTGAAATATTTTTCATGTTTAGGTCTAGAGCACGAAAAAAGAGAAAACTAAGCTCAAAAAAGGTAATTTTCCATAAATTTAGTCCTCCAGGTCCAAAGAAGAGATAAACCTATGCATGAAGATACTCTTCTATCCTCCAAAGAAAATAGAGTATTCATTTTTCTTAGGTAATCCACAAGTCCAGAAAAAGGAGTAATCTTATACCTATGCAGATGATTGTTCAATTTACACTAACGAGTCCAAAAAAACAAGTTAACTTAGAAATATACTCAATTTTAAAGAAGCAGACCAGGGATTAAAGATAACTCCATATATTTCCCATGAAGTTTTAATGAATATGGAAAATTCAATTCGAGGCCTCCTTACATTTTTTAACAAGCTCAAAGGAGAGCATAAAGAATGCTCTAAATTCAAGGAGATGAGTGTCAAAGGCATGGGAAACAAGTTCCAAGTGCAAGGAACATACCTAAGCACAATCCAAGGAACATGAGAAAGATAAAGGCACTCAAAAAGGTCTACTCAAGGAAAAAGGTGTCGATTTGCAAAGGAAAAATGATACAAGGTTGAGCGATGTTGAAAACATATATGGAGGATTATATAATAATATAAATGCGTGGAAGCCAGCATCAAGCTCATAAGCTCGCGAAGGGTACATGAAAATGCAATTACATCTTAAACAACAAGGATAGGTAATAAACAATTGTGAAAACAACTACAAATCATATCTTTAAGAAACAACAACATCATGATCATATTCCAAAGAAAAGATCCGATGCAGGTCACTTGGGAATAAACACATGAAGCTTTGCTATCTTCTACAAAATGTGTAGTCAAGGAAGAATCAACAAAAGAGGACTCTATAAGGCCAAGGCCCTAGGATTTATGATAAATAAGATCAACCACAGAATAAAATATAAAATCAACAAGGAAAATAGAGTCTACAACAACAAACTCAGTACCATAGGATTTGAAAAATTTAGAAGAAAAATCAAACTCATCAGGGTCATTGAATTGCTGATCAAATGTAGAGTCTGAAGAATCAACAAGACCAACATAAGAAGACCAATCCATGGGAATATTAGGCTTACTAGGAAAATTAGGGTTAGAATTAGTCACAACTAAACTAACATCCATAATAAGGTCATACTGTATCAAATACTATAGGAAGACTTCATCTAAAGGATGGATATCATCCAAGATAAGACACATGTCTGAACTTTGAAATAGATTGACAAAGTGGAGAGCGGGCTCCACAGTTTGTATAGGATGAATATCTTGGTTAACTATTGGTGCCGAGTCTCGAGAAGGTAAGAATGAACACATAGGAATTTCCTTAGTGGAAATTGGATGCAAAGGACATGAGGACATGTAGCTCACGCGTGGTGGGATAGTTTCTATAGAAACAATAGGAGTCAATAAAGGAAATATTTGGTCTCTAATTGGGTCAGGAGAGGGATCAAGAAAATCCAACTGATAAACAGTTACAATTTCTTTGCCATGATTAAATTACATCACACGAAAGAATGTTGACACCACAACTTGCATGGCATAGACATAATCACGTCTGACGAGCATATTGAAACACAGTGAGTATTCTATCACCATGAAGTCAACTAATACAGTCTTCCCACAAAAATTAATAGGTGTTTGAGCAAGAATTCCCGAGGCTATAGTAGTTCTTCTATCAAATACCAATAACTGACTAGTAGTCTACACAAGGATGGGAAATCCCATGCCTCACTAAGCACAATAATACAAGATACTAACTAAGGCTCCTTCATCAACAATGCAATGAGAAATCATGTATTGTTCAACATTGAACTCTATCTAGAAAGGTGCATCAGAAGGAGGGCATGGATCAACTAGGGTATCACAATGAAAGGAAGAAATACGAGAGCTTAGTGGGGGTTCATTGAAAGCAAGTTCAATTTCTCCTTATTCAATAAGTTTTGAACTAGAAGTGATGAAAACATTACTAGCTGACACTTCACTCCCTGAAAGAAGAGTGGAATTGATCAACAATGAAATCGATTCAACCACTTCATGAAATTCACTCTTCGAAGGGATAGTGGGATTGACAAAAGGTGACATTGGCTCAATCAAATAAGGGTCACTCTCTGAAACAAGAGGGGGATGAACCCAATACTAGGAAAGTTCAACCACTATATCAACCAAAGGTTGAATAGGTTGTTGAGAAACTATAGGTTGTTCAGGAGAAGGATATTCTTGAGTCTTAGACCACAATCTTCCCACCTCTGCCATAGCAGGGTACTAGTGAGTAACATGATCTCCTTCGCATAGGTTACATTGGAACTTCAGTTTTCATTTCGAATGACTAGTTTTCTCAATGGTGTCAACATGACTAGAAGTGGTTGACTGTTTTATCTTGACATGACCTCCAGAGGCTGATATTTTTCCCCTAGCATGACCTATAGAGGCTAAGAGACCGGGTCCAACCTGAATAAGAGAGGATTATTGCTGAGAGACTTTAGAATGTTCAAAGATGAGATGATGATGAAACCAAACTGTCCATACCTTTGTGATGGCAGGGATTTGATATTTAAGGTGGTCTGCATCACAAATATTACTAGGGAATTTGGCATTGTGTTTTGAATGGTTATTATTTTCAACATCATCCACATGACTCTAGTGGTGGAATGTTTTCCCTCAGCATGAACCATAGAGGCCAAGAGAATTCCCCCAACATGACCTGCAGAGGTTGGATGGGTAGGTTCAACTTGACCTATAGAGGTTGAATGGGTTCCCTCAGCATGAACTATAGAGGCCGAGTGTCTGGATCCAATGTGACCTGCAAAATTTGGAAGGATCCCAGTAGCATGATCAACAGATTCTAGATGGTGAATATCAACTTGACTTGCAGAGGTTGAGTTCTTAGATCCAACAATACCAGGTCATGTTATGATGTTGGAATTCAAATGTAAAGAATTAATCCTTTAAATGTTTCCCATATTCTTCTATGTTTCTAGTGAATCCCATACAAAATATATGGTTACCCAATCCAAGATATTATGACAGTTATGGTTGACAAGACTAAAGATATACCCGAGCAGCTATTAGCCACCATTCTAGCTCACATAGGGGAGGGAAAAGACCATGCTTCTCCAACTTCCCATGGAATTTCTAGAAATGTAATGGAGCAATGTGAAAACAAGCTTGAACCTTACATGAACCACCTTATCACTTCAACAATGTCCACTAAGGACGTTACTAGAGGTTACTAGATGTCAGATTAAGCATGAAACACTTAGCTTTTATCTTCACTGTGCACATCATAGAAATAAATTCGAGAGATGACTATAGTTGTTAATAATATTGTCTGCAACAATGATGAACCTATACCAAAATATGAAAGCATTGGCATGGTCGAAAAACCCATGCTTGATGACAAGAGTGAGTCCATAGTTGAGATCCTTGTGAGAGTTTATTTTAATGACTGCAAACTTGGTACACCTATTTAAAAATTAAGAATGGTGGGAAGGTTGGTAAATGTTCTTGTAAGGTGGATTTATTGTTAGAGGATCAATTGCTGGAGAGGGATGAGGGAGTCAAATTAGGAAGAAATCCTACTTCAAAGAACTTTTTCCAACATGTTCTAGATGAGAAGATTTTCAAAGATGGAAATCATCTTTATCATTTCATTGAACATGATATAGTTGTTTCTACCAGGTGAGATAATTACTAGATTTACAAGTGACATGAAGCCAAAACCCACAACTAAAATTGTAGCTACACTATGGAGTCTAACTCAAATGATTTATGAAGCTTATCTATAATGATGATAAGCATATAGATTATAGAGGTATTGGAGTCAATGAAAAACTTTTAAGGTACTTAAAGGGGATTAAGGAACTTCACAGAAATAATTTGCATGACTTATCTAGAGAAGAAAAACTTGCATTTTATACCAACTTGTATAATATGGTGCAATTCATGCAAGTATGTTGTGGGGTTACCCTGAAGGGCCTCTATAGCAAAGAAGAATTTTCATGATTTTAAATGTCATTCAAGGCTATTCTTATTCACTCAGCCTTCCAAAATGGATATTTGAGTGGTACCAGATACCACCTTACAATTTTCTTAATAATTTTGATGTAAAATCAAAACCCATGTAGGTTGTCTTTCTAGATCCATAAACTTTTTTCATTTTGACTTGAAATGTGGCTCAAGATCAAGAAATTCCATCAAATGTAATTTGCTGGGAAGTAATGATGAGGAATTAAGGCAAGCCTGAAGGATATTTTTTGACAATGGTGGAATCCCTTTCATGTGGAAATAAATATTTCTTCAGTTAACAAGATTCTGAGTTGGTATAGTGTGGACTTTGGCAATATTGAAACAAAAGTTATGAAGTTTGTTTCAAACTATGGGGATCCCACCAAGTCCGAAAACTTGTTGGGATTATTGAATAGTAATTTATTGAAGAACAAATTTCCAAAACCTAGCTTGAGGAGAAAATGATGTCTCTTCTCTTAACAGATGTATTATACCAAGATCCTTCTTCATTGAATTTATGAATGACAAACAAGGGGAGTTTCTGAGTACATGGTTTCACTGAATCAGTTCAGCTGAGATGTGAAGGAAGAGATGGAACCTTTTATGGTAAATAGAAGGTGGAATTTGGTGAATGTTTGGACCTGATCCTGAAGGTTAAGTGCGGGCATATGTCTTGATACAGAAATTGATATCTTAGAAAATTTCGAAAATCTACCTAATGTGTCTACCAAATCTAAATATTTTTTCCATAGTACCAAATCTAAAGATGCATCTCATATGATGGAGTAAGAAAAAATATCAAGAAGAAACTATAAAATTAAATTAAATCACCTTGAATATTCTCAACATGTAGATCATGGATCCACAACAATTACAGTGAGGACAGAAATAAAAGATCAGTAGCATCTGAAGAGGAACTGCGACAAGTTCAAGATAAAATCAGGTAACATATAGATGATCTTCAATCCAATCAAAGGAATGTACGAGCTGAAGATATCCATGAAACAAGAACTTGTCAGTCCACAACATCCACTACAATGATGCTTCAACGGCAAAATAGCCTAAAAAGGGGAGGAATTTCAATGAATATAAGAGTTCATTACTTGTTAATATTATTTATTACGAATGGTGGGTTGTACTTATGTAGGTCCATCCATATTGTGCCCTTTAGATGTGTATATGTAAATTTTAACCACATTTGTGTACTTTCGCATTCATCATTCATCTATTATCTTATAAGTTAATACTGAATACTTCATCTAAAATATCTGTTATAAATTATATATGCTTGAACTAGATTAATTGCTTTCTGGTTTTGGGTTATATGTGTGAATGCGAATTGTATTTATTACACTTTTTCATACTAGGGTGTAGACAACACAAATAACATAGGAAACCACGTACTTGCTTGGCATGAAAGGTACTTTATTTTTGTAAGCATAGTTGATCTCTCAAACAACAACTGATCAACGGTAAGACCATCTCAAAGCAAGATTGGGGACAATTTCTTATAAGCTAGAAGGAAACAATGAAACATAATATTATTATAAATGATGTAATAACTCACATTTGATTAGACTATAATACTAGGAAACCATTATTAAGACATAATTAAACTCTTTTTAATTATGTCATGCACTTAATGGAAAACATAATTAGATATAAGGCAGAGCCATAAAATGGTTCACATGCTAGTAGCTTATCATTTGTATTCTGATCCAATATGCGAGTCTTCTGAAGACAACTAATAGCTTCCATATCACTTTTATCATTCTGTGTGTGCATGTGAAAGTTTTTAACAAATAATCTCAAAATATAAAGGCAGTTTATACTTGATTGATAGAGAAAGAAGGAAGAGGAGAGACACATTCCTTCTTCTTACCTTGGAAGTCCCTAACCCAAACCCTGTTATAGTTTCCCCTCCATAGAGAGACATGCTTAGTAATGGCCAGACAAAGCAAGAAGGTGCCTACTAAAGGGATATGCAAGAAGACTCGGCCACTCTAGCATAAGAGATTGAGACTGGTTCATGGGAAATAGTTTACAATGGTTATGACCATGGGTATTTTGGAATAATAGCTTCTGCACTACCTATGTTGTTTTTGGTTGTAGGATTGTTGTTGGTTCCTGCATCATGGCATGTATTTTATTGCATGGGATCCCATGTAAATATTTTTGATTGAAGGCTTCATTAAAGCCATATGAAGCTGTGGTGGAAGTTCTATCCTTGGCATTTCCTTTGAAGGCTAGTACCTCTGGCTATGCTCTGTGTGATTTTTCTTGCTGCATATTTTGAGAGAATGGTACAAGGATTTTCTTGCATGTCCTCCCCATACACTTTGGGGCATAAAAAATTCCCTTACATTATTGTTTGAGATTCAAGAACGTGATTGGAGAATGCATTTCCTGCTAGCATTCAAGCTGCTCTGCAATTTGATTTTTTTTCATTAACAGCTAGAACTGTGGATGGTGCCAAGCATCCTCAGGAGAATTTGTTATGAGGGTTCTATACTTTAAAGTTTAGTAGCTCATGGTTTTGAAGTCACCGAGATAATATTATGTGGTTTGTATGTGGCTTTGTGGGTGTTATTTTTCTTGCACACTATCAACGATTTGTGAGGTATGCCTCTTTGGTTTCTTTCATTTAGGATGACACCAATCCCTCTTGTATTTTGCCTAAGAAATTGTAAAGGGAAGTTTAATCTACCAGTCATGTCCTGCTCCCTTGTATCATGGCCTGGGATTTTGTATAGGGAATTTATTCTATTCTGCATCTGTTGGGGTTCTCCTGTATTTTCTCAGGGATATGTGGTTCTTGGTGATTTTTTTGTTTCATTTGTTTTGTTTAGGATCTTGACCCATGTTTAGTGATAGTTTATCTGCTGTTTATATTTTTCTTGTAATGTGCTCTCTATAATCAAAAGATTCTCTATTTTAATGGAATAATGAAGCATATTTCCAAAAGGAATTATGTAACCAATTCAGGCAAGGAGCAAACCTCGTGTACATATTCAACACTAAAGAAAATTATCTTTCTAAATAATCTTTGTTGTTTCGGGAGGCTATTTTATCTTAGCATAAATTCAGAGGGACCCTCTCCTCATCTACATAAAAGTCTCTTTATTAAATATCAGAAGATACCATTACTAGAAAGTTTGGTCTGTAGTATCTGGTTATGTTTTGTCTTAATATGGAAGGTATAGAGATGAATTGAGACATGGTTTTGATGAATGAAATGCCAAGGATTCCTTATTTGGAGCCATGGAAGAGTATACTTCAGTAGTAATAGGGAATTACAGAGACTGAAGAGTCTGTCTTTTTTTGTCTATTTTTCGTTGAATCTGTACAAAATAGCTTGAAGTATATTGTGATTTCAAACTCTGAAATATTGATCTAAATATTTTTTCATGGAAGAGAAAAATGAAGGAATGAAACAAAATCCAAGGAGGATCAATTGGGAACTGATCAATTAGATTCTTAAATTCACTGCAACCAATGAGGAATATATCAGAAACAACATTTCCACAGATATATTGAACAGAGTTTAGAAACAACATTAGATGCATTTTCCCAAAAAGAAAATATTGATAAAAAAAGTGAGTGAAGAGAAGAGTCAATCTGAGAGCAATCCATCAAATTCTTCTAATGTTGATAGAACTGGACAGGAAACATAAAACAAAAAAATGTATGTGAAGGTGTGCGAGACAAACAATACGAGAATATTCACAGCTCAATTATTGCATTTTGTAATAGAATCTTAGACTGAAACAATGATATTATTATTGACATCGAAGGGCCCCCAACTCAATAATAAATGATCCCAACACAATCAAATCATCCCATCCATCTTGAAGCTCTAGGTTCCTCTGCCAAATCCAATTAGGCAGAGGCAAACTAGAGAAAATTTGTCACAATACCTTCATGCTCGGTCCCCCTCCAATGCATTTTTGTCTAGTCTGCAGACGTAGATACAAAATAAGGCTCATACTTGTAGCAATGTGCAACAAACCCCAAAACTAAAGAACACATAAAGATTCATGGATAATGCAATCTATGGATTGAATGAAACCTTCGATGCAAAAAAATAGGGTTAGGTGATTAACCTTTATCTAATAAATATTTGGTCCTTACCAATACTTTGAAAAAGAGTGACATAAAAGTCTTATCAACTATTTGCACCAATGAAGACCTAGAGGATTTAAAAGCATGCATTGATGATCTGGAGTGAGTGAGGTCTTCATGGAATCACAAGAAGACAAATAGCCCAGTGTAACATGGTCAAGACAACATTCATGAATACAATACCTTCGATTGTAGGAGGGACCATCATTATCTGAATCTGCGTTCTCTGCCTTCAAAGCTAAAAATAGAAAACACAAGAGACGAGGGGGGGCTCATCATTTCCATGTATGTCAAAGTTTATCTCACAAAACTATGTGAATTCGTGCATAATAAATCACCCTTCATCTTAATACCCAATTTGTAGTAAAGTAAGAAACTATGTTTAACAATGGATTTGTACGTCAATCTCAAGAAGCTCTGTCACATCATCCTCTGATCCCATGTCTACAAAACAACCACAATGTGAAAAACATTAGACATAACCTTTATTTCTATTTCATAAACCTTAACCTAGAACGCTATTTGGGTGCACACTAAAATTCTGTGACACACACCTAAAATAAATTCACAACATGAAGTTTTACATTGTCTTGTTGCCAAGCTAGAGCTTTTATGACTTGTTCAACTTTGGGTTCTAGATTAAAATAATTCTATCAAATATATATCATATGCTGCCATTTTTAACTCTTCACTTGGATAAATTATGAAGTCTATATTTTAAAAGCATCAAAAATTCAAAATTAAAAAAATCAAAAGAGAATATAATTTTTTTTAAAGTACACAAATATTTAAAATAAATAAAAAACATGCATGCATAGAAGAGTGTATTCAACTAGAAAATGTAATATGCATTCACCAATAAGTGCAAACCCATAGATGCACCTTTAACCTATCCATGAGGGAATCAAACAGAGATGAATGAGGACTCAGTCACTGACCTAAAAAACATAGGACAATAATCTTTCCATTTAAAGTCAACATACTGGTGAGGAGTAAACTTCAAATCCTCTGAAGGGAACCACATCCATATCCGAGATTTTGGACCAAAATCGGGAAGGAAAATATCACGTGTTGGCTTTGGTGTTATCCTTCCCACAATATACCTCCTTAAGTACAGTATGTCAAAAGGAGAAACTCAAAGGAATGATTTGGATAAAAATTCTAAATAACACTCATTTGTTTTAATCACTTAGAAAAAGAACGATGTTATAAGCATCCATTATTCAGCTGGACCTGATTACTACTATAGAACATTAAATTCAATTTATGAATTCACTTTAATTTTTATGTTTTAACATGAAATTTAAAAATTCATTACTCTGAGAAGAGAGAATGATCAATTAATACTTCAATTGAGATGCTATAATTCAAAATTTTTAAAATTACGGGCTCATGGCTCATTAGTCACATTGAAATATTTCAATAGAATAAATTGTGTTTGCTTCTAATTTATCTCTAAGTAAATGTTTTGTTCGTTGTCACTTTTAGTATTTACCAAAATAGCAGTGCTTGGAATAGTTTCGAGTGTCTTGGGTACAGGTGCATACATTTTAATTAACTTGTAATGGCTTTGAATTATTCCATTCAGACACTGAGCATTTTTAAAAGGTCTCTACAACATCTTGCCAATTTGAGGAGCTCTAGACATAGCTATAGTGAGCCTAATTCAGACTTTGCAATCAATATCAGTTACAAACTTGCATGTTATGCAGCCAGGGTTTCTACTCATTTGGTGACAAATTCAAAATTTAATTTTGAAAGTGCATTTGAAATCCAGGTTGTAGATATCCTTGACAAGTGTGTTCCATATAAATTTGACTTCTGGGACAAACTCTTTTCTTCATGTGACCATTAAGGGAAGATATTAAGGGTTGTTTTCTTATAAATCCCATACACTCTAGTAATAAATTGGCATGCCATGGCCCATAATTTATGTTGAGTCATTAATAGGTTAGGTCATAGTTAAGTTTTTAATTAATAAAGTGGATGTATGGGATTTTAGCAAGAAACATAGTTTCCATTATATGTATTGACATCCACCATATTGAATGATGTGAATCAAGTACAACTTTCTCTCTCTTATTACATTGTGGTTGGAATTCATTGTCTGCATACTTGTGTAGTTTTTTATTATAGTTTCCCTTTAACTCAACAACATCATGAATGATTATTGTAGTGTTTTGCAGATTTTCCAACATGGAAATCTTCATTCCTTGTAACAAGGATCTTGGAGAGCCAAGCATCTCTGAATTTTTTTTACATCATGCTTAGCTATATTTTTGTCTTCTTATATCATTTATCTCTAGTTCAATCACTTTTGGCATACTTTGTGATAACTTATGGGCTGTCGACTCCAATTTTCTACTTCTTTTCATCTACAAATAAATGGTAAAACATAAGTTGATAACATAAGACTATAAAATACCCTCAGGGTCTATCACCAATCTAAGAAGCAGTGCAATTTTATGTTTACTTGATCTAAAACAGTTACAACAGGGAACTTAAGACAATGTTCACTCTCCTTTAGAGTTACATTATCAGTTGTCGACTCCAATTTTCTACTTCCTTTCATCTACAAATAGATGGTAAAACAGAAGTTGATAACAAAAGACCATAAAATACCCTCAAGGTCTATCACCAATCAAAGAAGCAATGCAATTTTATGTTTATTTGGTCCAAAACAATTATAACATGGCACTTAAACCAATGGTCACTCTCCTTTTGAGGTACATTATGGTTTTCCACCTCCAACACCTTATATAACATGTATATGTCTCCTATTTCTAGTATCGACATGTCCCAGGTTGAATACTCGTATTTCCATGTCCCATGTCCTCATGTCATGTGACTTGGCCTACCACTATTTAAAAAAAAAACATTTTATTCATATGAATCAAGCTCAAGAAATCCAATCTCTTCAACCAAACTTGGTAACTATGGTTTGGATAAAATGTTTTCTTTTTTCTGTAACACCCAATTATGTGGCACAACTACCTAGAATATGGATTTAAAGCTTGTGTTCATGTGTATCAATGTTACAAGATTAAATTCCCACTTCACAAAGGTTTATCTAATATTCAACATGCAATCATCTATTGATTGTGACTCCACTTTACTCAACTCAATTAGTAGCATGAACTTTCAACTAAGCACCCTACTTGCTACAAAGTTCAACAATTTTGACCAGATTTATTTGGTTCTTAAAGTTGTATTGATAGGTTAAGACGTGACGAGTATTTTCTTTCAATTTAACTGATGCAATTTACTTCAAAAGGCTTTATCTGAATTTACCGGCACATGCAAAGTGCCCTAACACAGTGTAAAATTAGCTAGGATCATTGATGTCATCATTTAACACAATCACATCACAGGTCTGCACCTTTACTTGTTGAAAACTTCCAAGGAATAAAAAGTTTTTCCAATCTAGGAATTACAATAAGACAACTTCCAGGGTTGATCTTTGGTTGGATAGATGTGTAAAGACCGGGAAAAAATAATCAATTCATGAAGTCCTAGATTTGTTTTGATGTTACTTCTAGTTCATATACCAGTAACTCAAATAGAATATCGTGTGAAGGTATTGATTGATTGTAAATTTTTTTTTTTTAAATTCGGTTGCTTCTTGGTTGGATTTTACATAAACCATAGAGAAAGTACAAGGTAAAAATGAAGCTTTTCCAAATCATGTAAATATCCGATTAACTGAGTGTTTTCTTATTAATGAAGTTGCTTCTTGACGAGATTTTTCAAAAACGAGATAGGAAAAGTGGTAACATAAAGCTCTTCTAAATATTAGCTTACAAAGCACCAAAGGTTCACTCTAAGAATAATACTTTATATTCTGAAAATACAAGTACTAGTCACTTCAAGAGCTCATTATAGACACCATATAACACTACAAAAACATGTTCCAATAGTTGATCTCTCTATCTGGAGGATCATATTACTTCCTAAAAAGGGACTCAGGAGATCATTCTCCACTTTCATCTGGTATGATGAATAAAGATGCCTAGCTCTCTTCATCAGAGAGACACTCAAACACAAATTTGTATTCTTCCAGCCACTGACTCGCACTGTGACTACCAAGAGGATAACTTCATACTTTCAGGTTTCCCCATCAGATTAGATCAAAGAAAAAATTCCAGCACATCATTAGAGTACTTCAGACCATAGATCTGTGAGACCTCAGGTGTCCCATCAACCTCCCCCCATCCCCCACCGGGGTGGTTGACCAATATATTCAAGGATAGTGAGACATTTTTGGATCAGGACATAGACCACGCTTCATCAAAGTGATAGATTCATAGACAGAGTTCTATATGGGTACAGAATAAGGTGCTTTCGACCTGCTACACTACACCCCCAGACTCAGCCAAGCAACCAGAGTTCTAGTAGGAGCTTCTTCTCTTCCACCTTGTATGGTAGGAAAGAAGCACATTCTCACTCCTATTCGACCCCCCCAGGATTGTCTAGACATAACCTTTGACAGTGCTAGAGGAGTAGTACTCAAACAGAGAGCCCGACCCCCTCACTCCTAATTATCAGGACTAAGAGACATTGGCATCATCTCCATCTCTGTTTATATTTTGTCCAACACCCATATATTTAATCTGAGACCATCCCTTTGTATCTTTAAATTTCTACCACTGTTCTTCCTTAGTAGGTTTCTTTGGTCACATTTAGAGATTCACTTTTATTTAAACACTTACTCATGATGTACTATTTTCCCTTTTTCTCTTTTTCTTCCAGCATTTATAGGAGTTTCTTTGGAACTCCCACATTGTACTCATACTAGACATATATTTTTAGGCCCATTGACCTACTGTTGTGGTCACTTGTTGGAAATTAGTAATATTATATTATCATCTTATCTATCACACAAAATGCTAAGAAATATCAGAAATATAGGCCTTGACACAGTGCTGGGTCTTGATTTTCTTGTTTATGAAATTGTTGACAATAATTGGAAAGGTTAGAAAAAAAACACAAAATATAATTAATTATAATATTCAGCAGACTTCAATTTCACCACAAAAAGGTAATCAAAACTGATATTTCAAAAATTGGCAGGAGTAAAAGCATAAAGTAAGAAAATAAGGTTCAACAAAATTATAACTGCTTATTAAAATTTTCATTAAGATTAGATCACTTTGAATGAGATGGGAGAACAATAAAGTTATAAACTACAACAGTGCAAGGTTAAAATTTACAAGTGTTAAACTTTATTGCAATGAAAACCTTTTTTTATTTTTCCAAACATCTATAATGCCCATAGCACAATGGGTGGACCCAGACCCTACCAATCGTAGTAATTTAGTAACTGATGGAAATTTAAATGCACGAATAAGAAATTTCATGATTTATAACTCCTTGGGAGACATGCTTGTAGAGTCTAAAGACACCCATAAGACTTCAACATTGGTTGATTTGAAGGAAATCTATGTCCTCCCCTACAAATCTTAGCACTTGGAAACACTTCCAGTCATTACAATTCAAAATAATCCAACAAATTTGCAGAATTTAAACTATTGAGTGAAATGGAATGCATCATCGTATGGTTTAAAAAAGAAAAAAACAATTAGATCTTGATATGCTAAGGATCTCTAGGAAAAATTGGTGGAATTGGAGAATAATTCAAAGGTGCTCCAATAGGCACCTTTAAAGGTTTTCATTTTGAAGAAAGCAAAAATGGCAATGATGAAAAACGTTTTGCAGCTACAAGAGAAAATATGCTAAGTTGATAGCTAGTTGGAAGTTGTGCAGATGGAACTTAGGTTTTCCCCACACTTTGCTTGTTTATGTTGATGAATTACTAGGTGTGGCAATGCTTTTGCTTGTTGTTCAAATTTTACATGTTTAATTCATGTACCTATCCTCCCTTCGTAAATAAAAGGATTTCTAATGATTTATAATATTAAAAAGATTATATTAAAAGATAAAGGGAATAATTTATAAAAAGAAGGGCCATGAATTCAAACTGAAACTTGAAATATTATTTGTTGAGAAAAAAATGGAATAATTGAAAGAATCACTTGTAAACAAACAAGCCTCAAGGAGATAGGAATATTCTTAATGTCAATTCAAGAGTGGGGTTTCTAATGATGGTCAATGGAGGGAAAAGGTTTCTTCAACTTGCACCTATGGCATGCCTAACTAGGCTTTTAGAAGGAATGTTTAGGATGTTAAAACTTAAGACCTGCTGATTTAGTTTTTCTTCTAGATCATGGAACATAAATTTTTGTTCAAAAATGTATTTTCTTGTGTTCAAGGGTTTCAAATTTGAAGGCTGAGCAAACAACAAAAAACACAACTCCGTGACTTGGGCTTGGAAAGCACTTTTGTTTGTTTTTGCTGAAAATATAAAAGCTTGGCCTATGCTTTTGTTTGTTGTTACAAATTTTGATATTTCATGCCATATACCTACGTTCCCTTGGTAGATTAAAAAATTTGTAATGATTAAATCATTTTGAAAAGATTAAATTAAAATCTAAAGGGCATAAATAATAGAAATAAGCATTGAGTATTCAAGTGAACCTTGGAAAATTATTTTTTTGGATTAAAATAATAATAATAATAATAATAATGATGATGATACCAAATCGTTGACATAATTGAAAGAACCTCTTCTAAAAGATAAAGGTGATTGGAATCATTTTCACATGGAGTTGAGAATTGAGCTTTCAAGGAATGTCTAATGAAGGGAGAAGGCCGCAAATCTAAAATGTCTGACCAAACTTCTAGCAAGACCATTTCATATGCGTGGAACTATAGGTTATGTATTTCTTCTGGCTCCTGGAACTTGATGTTTTGTTGAAATTGTGTTTTCTAAGGTTAAATTCTTAATTGCTAAAGTAAATTCCATTTATTTTTTTCTATCTTTGAAACTTTTGTCTGTATTTTCTAATGTAAATATTTTGGACAGTAATTTTATCTCTACTTCTGTCATAAGTGAAACATCCATATATTTTTTTAAATGTGAATAATCTTAACACATGCAAAAGTGAAGAATGATACATTGTAAGAAAATGAGATCAGTGGCATACTTTAATCCCGGAGAAAATGTACAATACATTTGGACCTTTCGGATTTCAAGTTGTAGGTAGATAGATGTGCCCAAATTATGTATGTCCCTAGAAATGGTTGTAAGGAGAGGGGCGAGCCCAAATTATGTATATAGCTAGATATGGATATAGCATTTGCATGATCATTACCAGGATGAAAACCTAGAAGGATGTGTTCTCAAGATTTATACAATATAAATAAATAATAATTTTTCCTGTTTTAAATTGAGAAATTGGTTCAGGCATCCTAAACACACAAGTTTCTTCAATCCCAACTTCCATGTGCAAATCGAGGCTAGTCTATGGTATGGAGTTTGTCATGATACTAGAGAAGAGCTAATAAGAAACATTGCACTGACTTAAAGATACGATCTAGTGAAAACCCATTTTAGGTTAGGAAGACATTAGCTAACAACAAAAAATTGAATACATATTGTTTCAATAGTTTAAATCATATTCAACAATTTAAGACAGAAATTGGGCTGATAATTCATTGGTCTAAAAAATTATCTGATAGAAAAATTTGTTTATTTATAGAAACTAAGTGCAAACATTACCTAGCTCTAATTGCGCTATGAAAAGATCTGGTATGAAAGGTTACCACATATTTAGTCAAGACCCTGAGAATTTCATAAAAATCTAACAGGTCAAATCAAGACAAGTATTTTGGTGACTTTATAATTTGAATGGATGAGTAAGCTAGAAAATAACTTAACCTCATTCCCTGTTGTAAGTTTAGCATCAAGTGATAAATTATGTTCCCTTTGAGAATAGTCTCACCAGGTATCTTCACCTCCTTTGGATGCAAATTATGTCTTCTTCTCATTTACTTTGAAGCATTCTTTTCTTTATCCATCTCATTAAGTAAAATTATGTCAAATTGTCTTTCCACTGCAGAAAGTGAAATGTTATCTAGGACTGCTACACTACTTATTTTATTAACCAAATTATCCCCTTCATGAGTAATGTGAACTGCATTGTTGTGTGAATCCCACATGCATATGCTGTCAACAAACTTCAAATTTTTCAAGAAATCTATAGAGACATTATTTCATGATATATCAGGGGGTTTCTTTACTATGTTTCTAGTTCGATGATTCGGTGCACTTGTTTTGCATGTCAAAATGTAATATGGATTCTCACATAAATTACTAGAAAACAAAGATGAAATATTCTCCTCTGGAGAAACCTTACCATCAAAATCATTGGAAACTTAACTACTATCCTAGCTTGAACATGACGAGACATTTGAATTGGGATAAAATGTAACATTCCCATCCTTAAGATCCTTGTTCCAAATTCCAACATAGCAACTACCATATTCCTATGTATATATACCTTCCCCATGTTGAAACCCATCTAACTAGTTCCTGTCATACTTATTCCCATTTTCCCATGTAAGGATACCTTTCCCACATATAATACACCCTTTCCATTCAACCATATATTTGTTACCATTATCCCAAATATATCGCCTTTCCCCATCCTGCACACCATGCATTAATAACCCTTCATAGAAATCCCCATTTGCATAGTATTTTCATCCATTCCCATGCTTATCATTCATCTCCCAATGGCCCTTGTAAGTGGAACCATCCACCCCAGTGTATATGCTAAATCCATGCATAAACCCGGCTTTAAAATACCCTTTCATAGGTTGCTCCCGATGGCCATGAAACCTTACCCTTCCCTGTGTTCTTCCATTTACACAACTCCCCTTCATACATCCATCCATCTTCCCACAAGTACTTCCCAGGCCCATCTGGTAAATTATCAAGACATGATCCCAAGTAAATGTCTCCATTTCGATAAACCCTCTGTCCACGAATTACACAAAATTCCTTCTCTTCCTCATTATCATCAACATGAGCCATAGGAATGGACATACAGAACATGCCGCTGGGTGGGATTTTCCTTAGGACTAGATATTTCTTAATAGACTCTTCTCCATACATTTTTTCAAACCATCACATCCATTTTTGAAAATGAAGGTGGACGTGTGTGAGACGAACAATACCAGAATCTTCACAGCTCAAATATTGCAGTTCGTAATAGAACTGTTGACTGAAGCGATGAGATTATTATTGACATGGAAGGGTCCCCAACTCAATAATAAATGATCCCAGCACAATCAAATCATCCCAACTAGCTTGAACCTCTAAGATCCTCTATTGAATCCAATTAGGTAAAGGAAAACTGGAGAAACTTTGTCACAATGCTTTCATGCTCGGCCCCTCCAATGCATTTTCGTCGATCCTATAGGCATAGATACAAAATAAGGCCCATGCTTGTAGCAATGCACAAAAAAAACAAAAAATATAGAACAAATAAAGAGTCATGGACAATGAAATCTCTGCATTGAATGAAACCTGCAATGCAAAAACACAGGCTTATGTGATTAACCCTTTTCTAATGAAGATTTGTTCCTTACCAATTCTTCAAAATAGAGTGTCGGAAAAGTCTTATCAGGTATTGCACCAATGAAGACCGAGATGATTTAAAATCCCACATTGATGATCTGGAGTGAGTGCAAGCATGGAATCACATTGCTTCCTATTGAAATGAAATCACAAGGAGACACATAGCCCACAATAACATGTGTAGGATAGGATTCATGAATACAATACAATACCTTCAATGGGAAGAGGGCCCATCATCATATGAATCTGTATGCTCTGCCTGCAAAGCTCAAACTAGCAGACACAAGAGGAGAGGGGGCCCTTATCATTTCCATGTATATTATAGTTTAGCTCACAAAACTACCTGAATCCATGCATAATAAATCACCCTTCTTCTTAATTCCCAATTTGCATTAAAGTAAGAAACTATGTTTAACAATGGAGTTGTATGTCAATATCAAGAAGCTCGGTAACATCTTCCTCTCATCCCATGTCTACACAACAACAACAACGCAAAAAACCTTAGACAAACCCTTTACTTCTATCTCATAAATATTAGCCTCGAATGCTATTTGGGTGCACGCCAACATTCTATGATACACTCCTAAAGTGCTAAGATTTGTGACATGCTGTTATTATTATTATTATTAATATTAATGAATATCTCCAAATTCATACTTTTATTTGGAGAATATGGGGTAACACTATGAAGCAAATTCTAAACCTACATTTCAAAATTTTGGACAAACACATATCTAGGGGTGAATGATAAAACATTATTACATCATCTTTGAATATTGTAGAAAAAAAGTAGTCCTTACACATTAAAAGTGGTAGACTTAAATAAAATATGGAGGTGACCTTAGGTTTGTAATATAGTTATACAAGTCATTGTGTCTTGGTGTTATAAGTTGAACTCGTATCTTTAAATGCCTTTGTAGTTAAGTTAAAGTGCCAAGTAAAAGTCGCTCTCGAATAGTAAATAGAGACAAGCTTATATATCAAATGTGTGTTAGTGTGATGTGTGTGTCGATGTGAATTCCCATCTTCTCGTATTATAAATTGGGAGTTTAACTCTATGTTTTCAATCACTCTTTTACTATGTAAAATAAATCCAATGGGAATCAAACCTTGTTAAATAGCATACCATAATGTTGGAATATTTGATATGGGCCATAAAAATTGAGCAACTAATTTCCTTTTTCCTTGATAGATGTCCGTTTATAAGGCCAAATATGTAAAAAAAATTGATTGACTTCTTCAAAGTAACAATATGAGCATTATTGAAATGCTTGTTGCTTCATTCCATTTTAAACCAAGAAAAAAATTTCCTTAAGAGTACAAAGAAAGTTAGCTTTTATGTTAATATTGATATCCACTTCTCGTGCCTTGAATGTTATTGGTAAAAATGTGGGTATGGATGGGGAGGTTGTCCCAAAAAACCTTGTAGGGTGACATTTTGGTAGCACCATGATAGGTGGTATTGTACCAGGGATGATTTTAAGGAACCATACTTATTTAAACGTGTATAAATGTTGGCAAATATTACCAATTCTCAAAACGCCAACTATAAAATGATTGGCGATATTTTTCAAAAAATATTTTAAATTTCAAGGATTTTATATCCTTTATATAATAATTTGGTGATTTTTAGGGTGAAAAATTATTACCCCATCAAAATTTGGCAAAACAGGGCTTGAAAAAATGCAAAATGGCGAATCTTTTTTGGGAGAAAAACATGGAAAAATAGCCCATTGGGCTAAAATTCGCCGCTAAAATTATCCCTGTATTG
>LPNX010828827.1:177435-229544 GCA_001517045.1 Pseudotsuga menziesii
CATCGCAACCTCTATTAGTTGTTATTAAGTCCAATATCTCAAGTCCTGCAGTATCCATAAGTATTATGACATGCATCATCATCATGGACATCGAAATTGTCATCATCATCATCATCATCAATTTTATATGGCACATCAACATCATCTTGATCATCATCCTCATTATCATTATTGTCATCGGCATTAAGTACATTATCAACAAAATCATCGTCATCATTGTCATTATGGTCACTCATATGCCATTAGTGTTCTTAATCACTCATCAACATTAGGATGAATTGCATGTAATTGTTGAGTTAATTTATATGTTGTTACAGTCATTTTGATGATAATAGGATTTTTTAGATGTCATTTTAGACATTTAGGTTCCATTAGACTCAATTAGGATCCAAAAGTGATACCACATGCATAATAATTGTTGACATCCACATCTTCATCATCATCATACAATAAATAAACATCATTGTCGCCATCATAGTCATCACCAATATAATTGAGATAATAATGAGAAAGGAGCCCTACTTCCTCACAAGAATGCATGATATAGTGTCCTATTTATCAAATCATATCCATACACTCCTTCACAATTATTGTAATGCATCATCATCATGTTGTTAGGGCCAATCAGATGCCATTAGGGTCTATCAAATGTTGATTGGGACACTCAAATGCTATTAGAGAAATTTAGGTGGCATTAAGGTAATTTACCCCTCATTAAGATTAATCAAGATCTAAAAGTCCCATGATTACGATCATTTACGTGCCACTATGATAAATCAAGATACAAAAGTACCACCACATGAATAATGATCATTGACATTGAAATTGATATATCGAACGTTATGTCGCACATTTTTCGAACACAATTCCTAGCTCTAAACCTAGTGCGATTCCTAGTGCAGTTCCATTAGAAATTTCTAGCATTATTCTAGGTGCTATACTTGGCGCTATTATAGATGTTTTCTAGGCGCAATTCCTCAGTCTATACTTGGCACTATATTGGATGTTTTTCTTACTGAAATTCATGGCACAATTCATGTTGCTAACCCTGGATTAATATATGGTGTTATGCTATTCAAGATGTTTTTTTGGAGGCTATTCTTGGCGTTATATGGCATGTTTTTTTGGACTAATTGGGATGTTAACTTGGATTCTAATTGGGATAATAATTGTGATCCTAATTAGGATGCTAATTGGGATGCTAATTAGCATCAAAAACAGTGTCAACTTTTTAAAATGGACGCTAATTGGGATGCTACTTGGGATGCTAATTGGGATACTAATTAGCATCCAAAATAGATCCAAATTTTAAAAAGGGACACAAATAATGCCATTAAAAGCGCCATCCCGTGGAAAAGCATCCACTTTGTCCAAAAAATGATGAAAAATACACTAAAAGTGATAGTGGACGCTAAAAAGGAAGATAAAATAGTTGCTAATCACAGGGTTTTGTTCTAGTGTCATGAGGGCTCTCCTGTGCCTAAACATCAAAAAACTTCTAGCTTATCTATTTATCTAATTAATCTTAGCTTAAACGAATAGAGGTAGCTACTAAATGTAACCACCAACCTAGCTACACTCATACAAAGATCCCATGAAGTAGTTATCAGTTCATGAATAAGATGCATCCAAGAAGGAACTAGGTCAAGCACTTTAGATAGTCTCGACTAGGTAGCTCGCATTGAGTATGGAAAGAAGGAAATACAAACAAGTGCATTTGACTTGTTGGAAGGAAACTTATGCAATTTCAATATTTGAAGGGAATAAGACACATATTGATACAAGTAAAGGAGACAGTGCTAGATACCCTCGTGGATTATATAACCAACTTTGCAGAACACCATGATACGACCACCTTCTAGGAACACCAAGGCTTGTGAAGTGGAGATTTCAGAACTAGAAGAATTACCGTATCAGAGAGCTCACCTGGAAACTTTAATTTTATATGTCGCCAAAGAACATTTTCATGTTTATGGTTTCCCAATAATCGAAGTCCTCTCCAATCGTTGGACATAAAACCAACTCATATAGCTTCTTCTCGTCTCCAGCTAAGACTAGAACATCCATTTCTCGTTGCTATTTTGCCAAGTATCTTTTCCCTGTGTAATGCACAACTTCATTGTTGTTAACAATCACATGAGGACAACATTGTTTCATCAATCTACAGTATCCAAGTATGTATTAGGTAAAAAGAAAAAAACTTTGCATTCCATAATTTATCATTCATCTAAATACCAATTTACACCTTTAATTCTACGAGGATCTTTGATTTTTAACCCTTACCATAAGCCACATGAAGAACTAATGTTATTATGACCACCTAGAATGAACTACTATCAGGGCACTACAAAGACCAATGTTTGTAGTTCGGGCACTACAAAGACAAACAATTTTTGTTGTAGGAAAAAATGAAACTTCAGTTTATCTAAACCTTTAAAGGTTTTCTTGGCAATTGTGAAGAAGAATATGCATTTCCACCCAAAGATAATTTATGGAGTGTTGCACAACTAAGCACTCATAGGGAAAAATATCCCCAAAATTTACGAGATGTAATTTCTACTTCCTCTTTGGCTTAAACCATTGGATTCCTTGACTGCTACTGAAAGGACAACTAGTTTACATGAAATTGCATGGAAACTTTTAGTGGAAACTTATAATAATCACGAGTCTAGGAGGAAGTCTTGTATGAGTAACTAACTATGCTCCATTTTATCCTTTACTCCTAGTCCTTGAAATTAATTTGGTAGTGAGATGCATGGAATCTAGTTGAACTACAAATGATCACTCACTGATGAGATATTTTGCTTTCTTTTCTTCTTAGGGGGAGGAACCATTCGACGGAGAGAGAACGAGCGTTTTTTGTAGGGGAGGATCGCGCGTGTTTTGCATGGGAGAAATGCATGTTTATTACTGCGAAGTGCGATAGTGCAATGGTTTATAAAAGATCTTGCCTTAGGGTGAATTGAGGACACGTGAACCATGGAATCCGGGCACCCTAATGTAAGATGAAATAGTTATGTTCGGACCTATACAAACAACAACAACAACCTAGCGTCTTAACCTTATATATCGGTTTTCCATTACCTAAACTTAGATCTTGGAAGGGCTTGCTTGACAAGACAAACAACATTTTAGATGTCTAGTTTTTCAAACACTCTACTTGTCATGATATTTCAAAGAAGTATCAATCTTTATTAATTCCACATATATATCAAGATAGATGGAATTGACAGGATCTTGTTGAATCAATGAAATTTTGATGTTAACTAAATTATATTCTATTTTTACTTATTTGAAGAAAATGCACTACCTTAGTGGCTAGGAATACAATTTTGATTAACAAGGATGAGTCAAACCATATAGTCAAGAATTCATATCATCGACTCTAATCATAATTGAGTTTCACATCACAAAGTTTTAGTCCCCACTAAAAATAAAGTTTGAATATGCATTATTGTTAGAAAGGATGACATAGTTAGTTTTAATGGGTACCAAAACTAGTAGCATATATTTGAACCGTTCTTTCTTATAGTGTATTATGTGTTTATCCCTTACCTTAGCACACAATCCTTGTTACAATTTTAAAAGTCTATATATCAAACCAAACCAAAGAAATTAAATTCAGGCACAACCTTATCCTTCTTTGATAAATCCAGGCTCTAACCTTATAATTCTTTGTTCACGAGAATTCATAAATTGATCATAAATAACTATCACGAACATAAATATTTATAATAAAAACCACTCTTACATACATAGATATCTTTATTAAAAAGCAATTGTTCGAAGTTAAATTTTACAAGTATGTGAACTAAATCTCTCTCAAGCACACTTCTTGTTACTATTTTAAAAAGTAACCATATGCACACTTATATCAGCAATATACCCTCATATCATATCATCGTTATACGATTAACTTCAAGGTGTTCCATGCTTGATGATTGGTTGATAGAATGCCATCAAGTTAGTCGTGTATGTTCTGAACCTCTTGAGTGTATTTATGTATTTTAATGGTGGACGATTTCTTCAATACTCGTCTTCGCATGCCTTTTTATGTGTTATTTGTTTCAGCAGTGGTCTTCTATTAGATATTACTACCTTGATAAAAAAAACACGATCCATGTTGTCTGAATGTTTCCTATCTTTTCTAAATATTCAATTTCATATAACTGTTCATGTCACCAAAATCCTTTAGGAATTCAATCGTTAAATATCAGTCTCGTAGGGGCTATTCTAATCGTCCTACCATTTTTTTCATTAATATGGCACACAATACAAGATATTATTCCTATCTTTTGAATATGCACCATTTTCCCATCCAATCATATTGCAAAATATTTTTCTCTACCAATTAAAGAATTTAACATCTCATTTCACCTCATTTCGAGGCATACATATTTTAGATATGGATTTCATGAAATAATGCTAAAATGATTGTTATCATTACTTCCCTCACATTAAATTTAAAGGTGGTGGGTGTGATTGACCAAGGCCTAGCATTGCATGATAGTGAACGCGGCTTCCATCATGCTATCTACATGCAATGCATTTCTCATGATATTTCTTCTACATGTTTTCGAATTTGCACAAGATGGAACAACCTCATATGGAGCTCGAACATGGAATTATAATAACATTTCCCAAACTCAAATGGAGGAGAGCACTTTGAATAGGACAGATGAATCACAATCATGCGAATGTTGTTGGAATGGACAAATGTTGTTGGACTAAAATAACTGAATCACAATCACGAACATATAATGGTATGTATACTCTTTTTTTGACTTGTAAATTAAATTTAACTAATTTAAGGCATTTAGTAAAATAAAACAAAGTTTATATTCTTAATATGAAAAATTGAAATAGAAATCAAATTTTGTATTCACGAGGGTGCTCGTGAACTTCAACAGAATTCTAGGTTATTTGTTTCTATCAATAAGCTCATCTTAAACAAACATAAGCAACAACTAAAGGTAACCACCTTCCCAGCTGCATTCATACAAAGATTCTTGTAAGTAATTACCAGTCCGTGAATAATATGCATCTTGAAAGGCTGTAGTTCAAGCACTTTAGATAAGGCTCGATTGGATGGCTCTCATTCAGTATGTAAAGAAGGAAATATAGACAAGTACATCTTGCTTGCTTGGAGGGACCTTATTCTATCTTAGAATTTGAAGGGAAGAAAATACATTTTTGTACAAGTAAAGGAGACAGGTCTAGCCCTGTGTAATGCCCAATATTTTGCATTTGGTATTTAAACTCTAATATGAATTAAATCAACATTTTAATTGCTTATTATCTATTTGACTCAGTTACATTCATTAAGACTATTATTTTATGAACATATGTACTCGATAGATATGTGGATAGTAAATAGAACTTATCATTTTATTTTAAATCAATGTTGATGAATATGTTGTCATTTTAACATGCAATTTAATAGGGGATATTGATATGTGAATGTCTGCTACGTTGTACTCTCATATAGAACAAGTACAATATATGTTTCAAAGATACCTACATGATTATATTAAATTTTGTTTTGGTGACATGGATTAACACTTGAAAATTTTGAGTATGTTTATATGTATAAGGTTTATGTGAGTGGTGAACAGACCCAAATGTTGGTTGGCTACGAGACAACCACATTCTTATATTGTGAAGGGGCACGAGATGTCTTGGACATGAGGAGGATAATAATGTTATATCAAATTTTATCTTGTTTAATTTTGAATCCCAATATCTCTATGAATTTTGGGTGTGTGTGAGTTTTGACAGGAACTACGACTTGCTAAAAATGGTTTTCCATTCAAAAGACCCCGTAGAACAATGATCGAGGAGTAGAGTTGATGTAGGGAGTTGAACCTAGTACTATTAGGGGGGGGGGGGGGGGGGGGGGGGTGGAGGAATTTTCCACCGTTTATCCCTCGAAACCCAGAGTCGTGGGAGGGTTGTTCTTAGCACACTCCCCTAGATGTGTGATGACGATTAGTGAGTGCCTGCTAGGGAAGCTTGTTAAACTTGTAGGACTCGACACTTCTGCTTAAAGGTTTTATATGTGGTCATGTTGTGTAGCCGATGTCACAGTATATTCCAGCAGAGGATGGGATGGTGATGTTAGGAGATCGAAGGAGTGTTGATTAGGAGGTTTGAGTATTAATGGGAATGGATGGTACTGATGAAGGATTGGATGGTGTTTTTCATTGATAAAAGACATTATGATTATATACTCTATGCTTCATTATGTTTAAGTAATTTAGTTTTATTGCTTTTGTATGAATGATTATGAATGAGAAATCATGCATTGATTATGTTGGTATTTTGTATGTTGTTCGAAGCATATAATAACGATGCATTAAGGAATTAAAAGTGATTGTTAGTACCCACGCTTAAAGCATGCGTGCTGGCCACGTATACTACAATTTGTGAGTACATTATTATGAGTGTTTGATTAATGAATTATTGTAGTATTACTTATATATATAATGACTTTGTTGACTTGTATTATTTGATTATTGAATAATACACATAAAATGACATATATCTTATATAGTAAATAAAAATATCTTATTTAACTTATGTATGGGTGGATAATGTAAATAAATGTATAGATAGGGTTCCATAAATTTTAGAAAAAAAATTGTCATAGTTGCATTTAAGATAGTATCATGACAAATGAGATTTTATAACCATGTTTATTAATATTTTATTTATATAAATCATTTTATTATTTATTTGAGAAAATAAACTTATTTGAGTGTGAATATTATTATATTGGAATTTATTGATGGATAAGGAGGAGGAGGAGAAATTTTGGGTTATAAATAGGAGACCTGAGGTTGTAAGAGGGGAGGTTCTTTTCTTGAAGATACTTTGTGAGGTTTTTGAAAGGGAATGGGGAAATTTGGGGATATTGTGAGGATGCGAAGTTTGGAAGTGTGAGAAGATTTAAAGAATTCTTGGAAGAATATATATAGCTTACTCGTGCATCATTGTTCTTTTCTCTGGGGTCTCTGGCACGGAAGCCCATGAAGTCAAGTGGATGGGTTTTGGGGCTAAAGAGTCGGCTAGAGGCCTATTTGGATGGGAGGTAAAACTGTGGTCCTGCTTTCGGAAATGAATATGCAAGCAACTTGAGGAGATGATGAAAGCTTGGCTCAGTTTGGACTTCTTCACTATTTTTATATTGATGTATTTCTCTTGTTATTTTAAATTACTTAAAATTTTGTTATAAATATTTACATAATATTAATATTTTTTTGGTTACATGATTTTATGATATTCATTTTTTGTGAATAGGTAATGGAATACTAGTAATTATGAAAGTATTTGATAATGAAGTAATCACCTTTTGTGGGTGTTATAGTCCGTTCATGAATCATACTACCAACAAATCAGAACACTATGATATGACCAACCTTCACGAAAACCAATGCTTATGAAGTGGAAATTTTAGAACTAGCAAGTTACTGTATCAGAGAGCTCACCTGGAAACTAAAAGTTTATATCTTGCCAAACCACACTTTTAGGTTGAGGGGTTTTGAATAATGGATTTCATCTCTAGTCGCCAGACATAAAACTAACTTATATAGATTCTTTCCATCCCCGTATAAAACTAAAACATAATTTTCCTATTACTCTTTTACTAAGTAGTTTTTCCCATGCAATGCACAACTTCATTGTTGTTTACAATATCATGATGAAAACATTGTTTCATCAATCTACAAGTATCTAGAGATGCACTGGGTTAAAAAAAAGAACTTTGCATTCCATCATTCGGCTTTGATCTAAATCCCAAATTACACCTTTGATTCGAGGAGGATATTTGATTTTCAACCCATAACATACTCTACATGAGGAACTAACGTTATTATGACTAGATAGAATGAATTACAATCGGGGAACTATGAAGACCAACATTCGTAGTTATACGAAGAACCAAAACTTTATTTTATCTAAACCTGCAAAGGTTTTCTTGGAAAATGCAAAGAAGAATACACTTTTCCATTAGATAAAAAATGATGGAGGGTTGCATAACTCAACAAACATAGGGAGAACTCTGTCCAAAATTTACCAAATGTAAGCTCGAAATCCTCTTTGGATTAAACCGTTAGTTTCCTTGATTGATAATGATAGGACACTTGGTTTCCATGCAATTGCAAGGTATCTTTTAGTGGACATTTATCATAATCACCAAGCTAGGAGAAATTATTGTACAAGTAACTAGATATGCTCTATTTTCTCCTTTTACTCCTATTCCTTGAAGTCTGTTTGGTAGTGAGACACATGCAAGCTAGTGGAACTACAAATAATCACTCGTTGACGAGACAAACACCATTTCATACATTCAGGGTCTCAAACACTCTACTTGTATATTAAATATTCATTAAATCCACAAGTATATTGTGATCCATGGAATTTCTACAATCTTGTTGAATCGGTGACATTTTGATGTTAAATATTATAGTCTATTTTTTTTTTTCAAGAAAGTGCACCACATTAGTGATTAGGTATATATTTTTTACTAACTTGGGTAATGTTGTTAAACCATATAGTCAAGAAGTTACTTTTTAGAGTCTATAGGGACTTCACTTAGTGAACCTATCACATAGCACGTGTGATCATGAGATATTAAAGAATACCCTTAATTTCCAAAGATATTGACCCAAACTCTTTTTGTTGAAACCCCCTCACTATACTTAAAACCTCCTCCCCACCCATTTTTATACCTCAATCCTTATAAACCACCTTACCCACCCCAACCTTAAACCCCTCATCCCCCCAATACCTGCAATATATTGGTTCAATTTTTGATAATTTTAAAACCCACAATATGAACTAACGTGATAGTATATTGGTCAACAAGTGAAGCCCCTATGTTAGAGTCCAATCATAATTGAGTCTCACTTTACAAAGTATTAGTCCCCACTAAAAGTAAAGTTTCAATATATATTAAAATCAGAAATGACAACATAGTTAGTTTAAACGGGAACTAGTAGCATATATTTGAACTACTCTTTATTCAAGTGTATTATGGGTTTAGCCCTTACCTTATCACATAATCATTGTTACAACTTTAAAAGTCTATATGTCAAATCAAATCAAAGAAATTAAATTCATACCACAACATTCAAATGATAAATGGGGTGATAGAGTAGGCATGCACTTTCTAGTTTTCTTTCTTCAAAAGAAAGAACATGACCTCTACAAACTTCAAGCTTGTTGAGTCATGAAATCGACTACCATACCTTGATTTGACCAAGGCATTAACTTCCTGAGCGCATTTCCTGCAAGAAAATTGAATGAGCAAGAACAGGGATGAACCAGGGTAGACAGGTAAAGAACATGTAGCTATTTGAGCAGATCTATGACTGAGATTGACTGTCAAACAAATCGACGACGCACAACAATTTCGCTGATTCAACTAGCACGGGTTAACAAACTTTTGATGTGGGAAAAATTCCAATGTAATCTACTTCACCAAGTTTGGATTCCACTGTTGATCTGGTGGGGACATAGATCCAATAGTCCACAAGGATTTTGATGACTCAATAACCACGTTGTTTAACATCATCTAGCCCACACAAAATTTATATCCGAAAGGATTTATTCTGTCCTGTGTCTGCCCAGGTGAGTTGAACGACAAATCAACAAATGTTTTTATGTTGATTAAATCAGGTTTTGTGAGGATTGAACCTGCAATCACTCACTTTCCATTTGTTGAATTAATCTCTCTCTATTCCTTTGCAAAATCATGGCCCCATATCTTTTCAAATTTCTATGCATAGCTAGCTACGGTATTTGATTAAAGTGTGTATTTACATTACATTCAAAAATATTTTGTGGCTGACTTAGCACCATAACAAGAGGAATCAACCTTGATAGCCTATATACAAATCACCAAATCATTGGCAGGGACTTGGCCTAGAGCTCCTTGCCACAATTCTCATAATATATACATTATTTACGATTTCAATATCATAAGGTCAAAACCAAGGCATTACATTCCCCTCCCCCTTGGGGTCAAAACTGGGGTGTTATGTTCCCCTCGCCCTTCATTATCACTTTCCTTGGTGCTTAACAAAATTGAACAAAAATGGATGTGCCAATCGCATGGAATCCTCCAACTCCCATGGAGCCTCTCCAAGACCGTAGTCCTCCCACTGCACCTTCACCTGTCAAATGACTCAATTCCAGAGCACGATGAATTTTCTATCGAGGATGTACAATGGCTTGGTTTGGATCTCTCCCTCGGGTTCCACCTAAATCACATCCCAATTTATCACATGGTTAGGACCATGTACATATATCTTAAGAAAAGGAACATGAAAAACATTTTGAGCTCTAGTGCTAGCAGGAAATTCAAGTCTATATGCAACTGTCTCTATTCTTTCAAGCACTTCAAACAAACCATAGTATCTAGGTGACATCTTGGCACAACTTTTAAGCTTCAAAGAACTCTTCCTTTCCTTCACTCTGGAGTAAACATGATCCCCAACACTGAACTCTCTGTGCACTCTATGCTTGTCTGCATAGTGTTTCTTTCTATCTTGTGCTACTCTCAGGTTTTGCTTAATATTTGAAACCTTATAGGTAAGAAGTCCAAATTATTCCAATTTATATCCCTCATACTTGTTTTCAAGGCTTTGCTGCTGCAACTTGTCCTTTACCTTCAGATACATTTCGTCCTCATCAGCATGATTAATAATCTACTATCTCAAATCTTATTGGCAAATACTGAGAGATGCCACATGCATTTCATGCACCTTCGTACTAAGAGCATCAACCACTTCATTTTATTTTCCTTTTATGTGTTTGATTTGAAAGTCAAACTCACATAAAATCTCCATCCATCTATATTTCCTAGCATTTAAAGTAGGCTAATCAAACAAGTATTTCAGACCACAATGGTACGTCCTTAGCTCAAATTTCTTTTCGATTAAGTAATTCCTCCACATATTCAGAGAATGTACTATGGCTATAAGTTATAAATCATGAGTGGCATAGTTCTTCTCATGATCCTTCAATTTTATTGACTCATAGCATACCACATGGTTGTCTTACATAATAAATCCTTGAAGTCCTTGATTACATACATCAGTACACACAAAACATTATTTTTAGGGGTCTACAATTTTCAGAACCCCGGTGAAGATTCTTCAACTGCTGGAATCTTTGTTAACATCTGGGTATGCATTCAAACTTTATCCCCTTGTTTTGTGAAGAGGTGATTGAATGTGCAAACTTGGAGAATCCTTCAATGAACCTCATGTACTTCTGCTTGAACTAATTCTTGAAATGCTTCCACACAATATTTCTCTCATTGATATTCTACACTTTCTTGAGGTGCTCCCCCCATATACATTTTATTCAATTTAGATTGAAGATGGATACCCTATCCTTCATATTACACGAGTAGTATTGGACTTATAAATATTTTTTCATCCCAAGAAACCAGTCTTCAGCTTCTTGTCCAGTCTTTATCTCACCATTAGAGGTAAAAGGCCTTTTTTTTCTTAAATTCCTCACGTGAACAGTTCTTGTAACACCTCTTCCTCTTATCCCCGTGAGATGAAGAACTTGGACCCCCACTGGATCCTTCAGATTTAGATGATCTACTATGAGATATTTTTCTTCTTTTGGCACTACTTTTAATTCCTTCTGGATCTACTTTTCCACACCTAGAGTTCATCCTCCTTTAGATGTATATCAAAATATGCAACATGGTTGCATTAAGTTGATTCTAATCTTCTTGAGCCTTAATCATTCTTTCATTATCTTCTCTGTAACTGTGCATATCCACACTTAAGATTCTCATGGTCGATGCAAAGTCTGGGGGAGTATATTGATACCTTCTCTCATTATATTTTGTCTCAGCATTTCCAACTCAGACATTTCCCCCATAGCATATTCCCCATGTCCATAGGGATCCTGTACATCATCCATGCTGTAGGTTCTCATGGCTAAGCCCAAATCAACTTTTCCCAACTACACTATGACTTTGCAAACTTGTGTTAATCAAACACACCGTTAGACAATCTCATAATGCAAAAAAACTTACCAACTAATCACTTGTCCTATCTAGGCCCAATGTTGCAACCATTATCTATGATACCAATCTCTAGTGTCATACAATGTTCATATTAGAGGGTGATTTTTTCCTCTTTTCACTATTCAACTTGGCTCCTTTAGGCACAGTGTTGCAACCGGTAGCTTTAATACCAATCTGTAACGTCCCCACATAGCATAATGTGGATAAATTAAAAAAAATTCTTCAATAATGCTTGTTCTCCTTTTGAAAAACAAGGCATGGATGTTAACGCACTCTTCAACATTCATTCTTAGGATTAGAAACCATTGTAACATTTGTTCCATCCTTGACATATCCCTTCTGCGACAAGAAACACCTCTTCCATACTAAACTTCTCCTTTCCACCTTTCACCTTCTTGCCTTTTTTATTTGGAACTCAGAAGCCGAAAACATAACATTTGACAGAGTCCCTCAACCATGGTTCTGCCTTTCTCCTTCCGCCCTTCAGCCTTCCACCTTCAACACTCAAAAGTAAAAAAGTCAACTTTCGACTGATTCGTTTAACGACCTTCCACCTTCCACCTTCCGTCTTCCACCTTCCTCCCTTCTGACTTCCGTCTTCCACCTTCGAAACTCGAAAGTCAAAAAAAAAAATCATCAAAGTATTTGTTTAACGACCTTCCTCCTTTCCTCCTTCTTCCTATATCTCAGAAATTGGAAACTCGACTTTTGACCTTATCCTTTTTTCTGTACTTTGGACTTCCACTTTCTCACCTTGGACTTCGAAAATAAAAAGTTAACTTTTTCCTTAGAATTTTTCTCCACTTTTTTGCTTCCACTTTCCATCTCCCACTGGTGGATCTCAGGGTGTGGAAAACCCATAGTCTTCCTTATTTCAACTCCTTCCTTCTTCCTCCCACCTTCCACATTACTCTAGAGGATTCTCGGGTGCAGAAATGCTTAAGTTAGATGTCTTCTGACTTCTATAACGAGGCTTCTAGCCTCCATGATCATAATAAATGTATGTTGAAACATACAAGGCATGTAAATATGCAAATACATAACATTTAACAACAATAACTCTATTGAAATCATTGGTAGGCATTCACCATATTCATAATCATTTTGCAGAACTAGTATATTCATTCATAGTCAAATACATTGCATAAACAATAATAACATAGAATACCTATCTTGGAGATGAAGTTGTCCCATTACTAGCTATGTTGCTGCAACATTCCACCCAACCATAGGTCAGTTATGTTCATTAATATTTTAACACAACTGCAACCCATGAGATGGGCATGACTTCCACAACGAAATAGGGAACAATAGACTCAAACGCAGATAGATGACAACAGACATAGTCAAGCCAACCTTTAGTTGGGTTTATCACACTTCCCATCCAATCCAACACACAACTGGTTTTATCAGGCTAGAGGAAAACTAGCCAACATATGGGTTTCAAAAGATACACAAACAATCCATCTAATAGTTTTGGTTCTCAGACTACACACATTAAAACCATCATTTACATTAATGACCATCCAAGCTAATAGATGGGTTTATCAGGCACTCAACCAAGCCATCTCACTGCTAGGTTTCATAGGCTAATCAACTAAGCCATCTAGTTGGGCTTATCAGGATGTCCAGCCATGGATTTCACACATGGAAAAAATGCACAACAAGACACAACTAAGCCAATATCCAATTGGGTTTCATGGGCTATCCATCCAAGACAATATATAATTGGGTTTTAGAGGATGTCATGAAAGCCAATCTCCTTTGGGTTTATCAAGATGCTAAGGTAGTGGTAGAATGGATAAGATAGTAAGCTCAGACACAAAGATAAGGACACCTTCACAAGATATATATGGTCTGGCATCCACGTTTCCTACACACCCAAAACAAGGAAGTGTCCCCTTATTTCCTCCATTTTCCCTCATGCTAGCCCTTCCCTTCTAGTGCTCTTCAAGATGTGGAGAGAAGATTCACCAGCCACTCCTATCTTACTGCTAGGTTCCACAGTAGGTTTATCAAGGAAATTAAACATCTCTTCCACTCCTAATTCTTACATATAGTTCATACACAAACCATGGTACATATCAGAGTAACACAGAACAACATATGGTTCAAAACAGTCAAACAAACCACTAGGATCTCATACGACTCTATAACGCAATAACTAGGGTTTGACACACTCTGTCATACAGAGAAAAAATACTAAGAAAATCCCTTTCTGACTCAAGATAGTGAACCAAATCCTAATCGATCTGATCGAATGGTAGAATAGTTAATCGAATGACAACAATGTTAAGATGATGACTGGGGTGGTAGAATGGGCACTCACTTTCTAGTTTTCTTTCTTCAAAAGCAATAATATGGCCTATGTATACTACAAGGTTGTTTAGTCATGAAAGTGACTTCCATTCCTTTCTCTTCCCAAGGCATTAACTGCCTAAATCAATTTCTTGCAAGAAAATTGAATGCATGATCACAGGGACAAACCAGGGTACAAAACTAAAGAATGGTTAATTTTTTGAGCAGATCTATGACTAAGATCAACTATCAAATAGATCAATAGTGCACATAATTTTTTTTGATTCAACTAGTGCAACTTAACAAACTTTTAATGTGCGCAAAATTCCAATGTAAAGGATTCCACCATTGATTTGGTGGGGATATAGATCCAACGGTCCACAAGGATTCCACTAATTCAACTAGCATGCTTTTTAACATCAGCTAAAGGGTGCGAAATTTCTATCCAAAAGGATTTATTCCATCACGCGTCCTCTTGGGTGAATTGGCCGATAAATCAATGAAGGTTTTTATGCTAATTAAACTGGGTTTTGTGAGGATTGAACCTGCAATCACTCACTTGGAATCTGTTGGATTAATACCTCTTTGTTCCTTTTTTAAAGCATGCCCCCATCTCTGTTCACGCTGCATTGCATAGCTAGCTGTGGTATTTTATTAAGTTTTGTATTTACATGACATTAAAAAATATTATATGCTTGACTTAGCACCATAACCAGAGGCATCAACCTTGATCACTTATATGTAAATCACCAAATCTCTAGCAGGGCCTTTGTCTTGATATTCTTTCCATGATTCTCATAATATATACATCTTGTATAATTTCAATATCATGGGGTCAAAACCGGGGCATTACATTCCCCTCCCCCTTAGGGTCAAACGCGGGGTGTTACATTCACTTTCATGTTCTTCAACATCAACAAGGATGCCTTCTACCTTAATTATACTTACACATTAAAACATACCATGATTGTCAAACATATCAATTGTCTTGATGATTATGCTCTTCAAGATCTCTTCTTCCTAAACATCATAATGGATATCCTCTTACTTAAGGAGTTCATCATAGTTTATGGTTGTTTCTTCTCCTCTTTGTGATTCTTCATATTTGAAGTTATAAAATTAGAAAAACTATTAGGTTCATTAGTTATATCATCTTCATTTTCACAAAGTATTTTCTAAAATTCATTCAAATTTGAAAAACTTTGCATGAGTTGCTATCCATTTTCAACATCAACATGTTGCTTGCAAGCCAAGGCTTCAACTTGTTCTTTTATCCAAAATAGAATAATTTATGTATCATATTCCACCTCATCTTCTTGAGCTATTATTTGACCATAATATTCTTTCTATCAACTTGTGTTATGATAATCTTTCTCCCATAGAGTTCCTTATGAAAACTTGCATTTTCTTCTTCTTTTCAAGTGGGTTTTTCATCAAAAATTTTAAAATACTTTTGTAGACACCCTTATTGTAAAATTTATTGGTATGTCCTTTTTCTTGATTACTTGTCACTTCATGTAATTATTTATTCTTTAGTAATATCCTCAATCATTCACAATTGTCTCATACAACTTCATTTTCAAAAGGATTTATTTTCACACCTTTCACTCCTTTTGTAAGACATCTCTTCCATTTTTTTATACGATTTTTTATGAAATATTTGACCTTTTGGTCAATATCCTTAAATTTTACTTTAGTAAACTTTAATCTTCTTTATGGATCATTCTATACCCAATGTTTTCTGCAGATACAATTTTCATTTATTGTCTTGACATGGATGTGTGTTCCTTTCAATAATATTCAACACATCGACCTCCTATCTCCCTTTCTATCAACAATTTACTTCAAGTTTAAGACCTCAATAGGCTAAAAAAAAACAACAGGCTCATTAATCAACCAACCATCAACCATATAGGGTTACATCCAATAAACATAAACAACAATTTTAAACCCCACACGTAAAAATAAACATCACATATACATCAATGTCACAAAAAGTCCTCAAGGATAATGCACTCACACAACAAAATGTATTTTTTTTCTTCGGACCTTTCGTATATCTCCAACAAATTCAAAAACAAAGTCTCCACCTCTCATGTGTTTGAAGGTATCATTAAGATTTTCAACAATGTCCCGTCAACTAGTGGTTCATACTATCACATGGAAGAGAAAGGTTCTAACGTACATGTAGGATGGTTTTGTCATGGGTGGGTCAATTAATTTACCCATGCCTATACTCTCCAGCATCCAAGCTTGCGTCCCTCTTCTCATTATGATACCAACAAAGGGAAAAGAAGCAGAGGTTTCAACTTAAAAATGAGGTTTTCTTTTCATTAATCAAAATAGTCGCCTAAAACAACTCAATTTTTTTTATGTTACAACATTTTTCAGTGGCCAAAACCTAGAAACAAACCAACCAAAGGCTCTAAAAATTGTAATGTTATGCAAAAAATTTTAATGAGGGGAATGCCATTACTTTTCAAATGCACAACTAAGCCAACATTAAATCAATCCTTTAATAAGACTCTTATGAATGCAATTAGAACAATTCTTCTCAATTTTCTAATGAAAAACTATAAATTATACTCACATTATATTATGTTTTGGCTACTTCCACGAAAAACTAGTTTGTGGTAAGGTCTAATGTGTGAATTTAATAAACCCACTTCATAACTAAAGATAAAATATTTAATAATTTTTTATTAAATTCCTACCTACTAGCAAGGATAGTTGTCATCCACTTGCACCACATGGTCAACACTTTCGATATATACCTGAGGAGTGATTTTATCCTAATTCTGATTTGATCTTGTCTACTTTATTGACTACCGGAATTGGTAACTGTGCCTTCTTGCAGATTCTCTCTTTATTGTTCTTTATTCCATATTTTATGTCGATAAGGTAAAGCTAGTCAGTTAGGAAACTACTATCTTTTGTTGCCAACCCGTTCTCCATTATTTTATCTCCATGTTTCAGGATTAGCATATTTTTCCATCACTCATGAATTAGCTAATTTGTGAGATTCTTCACTTATTTGGAAAGTTCTTTAGCTACATATGGGGGCATTTTATTTGGTAACTCTGATTTATGAGCTAGAATGAGTTGTCTTCCACCAACTCAATTTTACTTTATAAGGATGTATTACTATTGTAATAATCAATCAAGTATTTTGTTAATCAATCATGTCATTGATTAAATAATAAATTAATCATTGGTTCACTTCTCTTATATTCAATCTCTTTATTATTCTCTCTATTTTCCTTGTGCATACTTGTGAGAATTATATTAGTATCAATATCTAACTCTTGTGATTCTTCTTTGCATCAAGGCTATTTTTCTAATGGTATTAGAGCTGCAATTTATACATTGTATTAGAGTGCAAGGTTTTTCAAGTTCAACGGACTTGAGGAGCTATCTATTTTCTCTATCGGAGAACATACAGTCTCCTATCTGTCTCCCAAGAAGAGCTTGTTATTAACCTTACAAAATCTTCTCCTATTTTTATTTGTACAGGTTGCAGAGAGTTTCATATTGAGTGAATCAACATCTTAGTATGGTCTGTTCTTCAACTATGATCCTCACTCCCTTCAACTGTCACGAATTGAAGGCTGAAATTGAGATTCTATTGTGCAGTTGTAATACCCCAGTTTTGACACCAAGGGGGAGGGGAATGTGTGCCCTGGTTTTTACCCCTTGGTATTTGAATTGTACATGATATATGTATTGTATTTGAATAATGAAAAGGAGCTCAAGCCAAGTCCATGCCACTGCTGTGGTGTTTTGTGTATGGGTGATCCATGTTGATGCCTATTTTTATTGTGCTAGTCATGCACAATATGTTTTGAATATCATGTGAATGTACAAATTAATAAAATACCACAATGAGCTATGGGACTGCAATGTGAAAGAGATGGGGACATGATTCCACAATAATAGGGAGCAGACTCGTGTCAACCTATGAGCCTTAGGGTGAGGTTGGATTTCAATAGGAGAACCTATGAACCCTCAGCTATATTTTTTCATTTGTCCTCAATGATTTATTCTTTCTAGAAGGTAGTTGAGACAACTAATGCCTCGAGCAGTGCAGGGAATTGTAGACTGCAATCTGCGTCGGCCTGCTCCCTGGGAGAGGACAGGATTTTGCTTCTGCATGAATAAATCTCGTGAGGCATACCCTGCTTGTCATATGAGATTTATTTTGGGTTTTACTCACTCCTCCTCATTCATTCAAACCATTCCATCGTTGTTCATGGATACTACAATTTGAGCTGTCCAGATTGGTCGTGTGCGATGTGCATTCACCTATGTTGTAGAACCATGGGTTTTGCTCTGTGATTGTCCATCCCTGATGTTCTAAAGGAGAGTTTCCTATGGATAGGGTTTAAGAGGCCATCAACATAGAAAGAGAGATACATATAGTTCTGCAAGTATAAATAAGTAAGTTTGAGATATTAGAATGGTTAATACCTTGATAAATGAAGGTTTATCCAATTATCCATTCAATATTCCTCTTGCTCCTCTTGGTCCAAGAGAACTGCAAAACAAATTATACCTTCCTCAAACCAATATGACCTCATGTAATAAAATTATAATCAAAGTAATATGAAATCCTAATATGATTAACATAAACATCTGATCATAAACAAAGATTCAATCACATATTTAATAATGATTTGGGTAGAAGAAGAACATTACATATTTATTAATCATGAAAAGAAGAAAAAATATATCTTTGTTTCAAGTTGGGCGCACCTCACGAAACCTTGATCTAGTTGTATTGCATCTCTTCTCCAAGAAACTTAGCCTCCAAGATCTGTAACACAAGGAGATAGCTTCAAGGGAAAAGGTGGAAGGAATGAGAGTCCCAATTCCTCCAGCATCACAATGAAAAGGTTCCAGTCTCCTCTCATGGATCTCTCTCCCTCTATTTATATTTTTCTGAAGAGATAGGGTCGAAGACAAAGTAGTTACAACCGAAGGAGTCAGTTACATAACCACCCAAACTACCCAAAATTCAAGAAACATCTATCATTTGAAATGTACAAGAAAAATGCGTGGCATGCAGTGACAATAGTCACGTATACAAAGGGATACACAAGTTGCAATGTCAGTATTCATGTACAAAAAGGGATACATAGGTACCATGTAGAACAAATTGCATACAATACACGGGTACCATGTATGACAAGTCACGTATAGGTCAAATATGCTCATTTTAAGAGTACTTCTGGGATTTTTAAGACTTTGGTGTCTCCTAGAATTTTTTTATTTTACTCAGATACCTTTCCAACGATGTTGATAAGAGGTCAAAATTAGTTACTTAAATATGTATATGGGTCCTCCAATATGGAATTTTTTCAATGAATTTCATGAAGTGTCAACATGTGACAGAATCGAGGGAAAGTGGTCACAAGAAGAGATGTGTCATTTGTGGCTATAATAGATGCCCCCATATGTATGAGGTTTAATGGGAAGACTGTATTCAAAATAAATTATAAAGGAAACAACTGAGTATGGAGAGAGCATAGAATCCAAGATTGAAAAGCTCGAACTGAGGTACTTGACAAAGAGATAAATGTCAGAGAAAACTAATCTTTGGGACATACAAGTCCATATAGAATTCATCACCATAAAGATACAGGTGGATCCAACATGAGTATAAATGATGTAACTATCATGGTCACCTAATATGCAAAAAGGAGCCATATCAAATCTAAAGAAGTCATGGCAATAAATAAACAAGGTGGATCCATTCTCAACAATCGATCATAGCCACAAGAATACAAGGTGGATCTATGTCTCGGAAAAATTTCATATGAAGTGTGACCATGTCTTGCACAACTTGGGAAATATAAAATAATGATGATGCTACTCTCGACCCAAGGTCTTCAATCCAAACCACCCAAAAGTTACAAATCCTAACCATGTGAATAAAGAAGCTAAAGTGGAACATGGAGGAAACCATTTGATTACTTCCCATTGATGATAACCATTAACAAATGCAAGGGAAACCACCATTAATGAAAATGGTCCCCAAGGAATCTAGTAAGTTATAACAAGTGTGAATACGAGGACTTGAAGTTGAAGATAGTAAGGTATTCGCACTACCCAATAGCGATGGAAATTTCCAATTATGAATGCAATCCCCAAGGTACTATCATAAACTCTAAATTTCATTCCTAGAGAAAGAGGTGTTGCAGGCGATAGGGAGAGATCCAGTGGAAGGAAGGAATTAAGGAATCCTCCATCATCCAAGATGTTGTAGTTCAAAGACTAATTGGATCTGGAATTGGTACTGAATTTAACAACAAGAACCGTCGAAGGATTGGTGTAATGAAATGACACCACGGAATGGTAGACAAAAAAGGTCAAGGAAACTGCATAATGGTCGATAAAGGTTTATCCTTGAATAGTGAGAACAACACAAATGTGACTTAGGAATATTTTGACACAAAATGGAGCAATGACACAAATATGCAATGTCGGAGATATTAACAGCTTCTCGATATAATTGGTAAAGAGACCTACTGGAGGAGTAAAAACTCTGAATTGGGATAAGGTCAAAAACTGAGACCCAACTATTTATAGAATCAAAACTGTTGCATTTTTTAAGGAAACAAGACTTTCTACCATGATGTAAAATACATGTGAATGAAGTTCCCCTTCCCTCTTTCTAGTAAAGGTTTAACAAGTCCCATAAATCAAACTAGGGACCTTATTCATTTTTTGCAAGATCGAAGAGGAGAGAGAAGAATGCTTGATAAATCATTGATTTGTGGATTTTATGATCCCCAATTATTGTATTCTTGATGATATTTTCATAGTTTTGAGATTTTGAAAAATACAAAGAAAACACTAGGGGGATCTTTTTCATAAAGTTAGTCTACTAAGTCTGAAAAAGTGTAAGACAATACAGAGTAGACATTAAAAAACATAGAGTAGAAATTGTGTATTTACATGAAATTCAAAAATTTAATGTGTTTAACTTAGCACCATAACCATAGGCATCAAACTTGATCACCTATATACAAATCACCAAATCACTGGCAGGGCCTTGTCCTTAATCTCCTTACCACAATTCTCATAAAATTTCCTTACCACAATTCTCATAATATATACATCATGTAGAATTTCAATATCACGAAAAACAGGGGCATTACATTCCCCTACCCTTGTGGTCAAAACCAAGGTGTTACCTTCACTTTCATGTTTTGCAACATCAACAAGGAAGCCTTCTACATTCATTGTACTTGAATAGTAAAAACACACCATGATTGTAAAACATATCAATTTTCTTCATGATTAATATCTTCAATATCTCTTCTTCCTAAAAATCCTAATGGATATCCTCTTAGTTAAGGAGTTCATCATAGTTTATGGTTGTTGCTTCTCCTCTTTGTGATTATTCATATTTGAAGTTATAAAATTAGCCAAACTAATAGCTTCATTAGTTATATCATATTAATTTTCACAAAGTCTTTGCTCAAATTCATTCAACTTTGACAAACATTGCATGAGTTGCTGGCCATTTTCAACATCAATATCTTCCTTGCAAGCCAAGGCTTCAACTTGTTCATTTAGCCAATATACAATAATTTATTTATCATATCCCACCTCATCTTGTTTGAACTATTCTTTGACCATAATATTATTTGTATTAACTTGTGTTATGATAATCTTTCTCTCGTAGAGTTCCTTATGAAAATTTGGATTTTCTTCTTCTTTTCAAGTGGTTTTTTCATCAAAATGTTTAAAAGGCCTTGGTAGCCTCCCTTATTCTAAAATTTATTCATGTTTCCATATTCTTGATTACTTGTTGCTTCATGTAATTATTTATTCTTTCAGAATATCCTCAATCATTCACAATTGTCTCATACAACTTCATTTCCAAAAGGTTTTCCTTTTACACCTTCAACTCCTTTTGTAGCACATCTCTTCCATTCTTTTATACAATTTTTTTTATGAAATATATGAACTTTAGGTCAAGATCCTTAAAGTTTACTTTAATCACAGGGTGTTGGGACGCAGAAATGTCCATTTTTCATCCACTTTATCGTCCGCTATTCCTCACATTTCATCGTCCCATTAACCTTTTATCATACCGTTTCCATACATATATGTGGGTTTCACCTTATTATTTCCACTTTATTTATTTTTTAGTATTATAACTGAATATATGATTAAATATTAGAAAACTAACATGTTTTTCACTAATATCTCAAAGTATGGATGAGCTTTGTAATGTGAAGGATTAATTCAAAGAAAATACTTCACGTATATCACCTCCATCATTTCAAGGAGATAGTTATGCAAATAATATTCCAAGGAGAAGATCATGGAGATTTGGTTGAGAGACATGTGGAGAATTTGTGAAAGATATGTGGAGGATTTGAAGGGATCGTATCTAGTAATAATAGGAAATTAGTTGAGTGAATAGTGGATCTCTCATTATGAGATGGTTATTTTCTTCTCAAAGAAGTTCATGTATAAAAGAGAGTGCTCTCTCTTCATTTGTTATGGGATATTATCTTAGAATATTTTAGATCTTAGATTATATTAGAGAATAGTAGATTGTAGAAGTTAGTCTTGACTTTGTAATATGGAGAAGGGAATTCTTAGCTTTTGTTCATAATCTTGGTTTGATTCTTTCATGATTTATGATTGATTCTTGTGATGTAATTTAAGATCGCTTTATTGTTAATGTGAGCTCACATGTGTTGTCTTGTCTCTCTTCATATGTTGTCTTTCTTTTATGCAATTTACTTTTAGTCCTGTGTTTCATCTTCCAGCATTAGATTAGCAATTGCTTGTTTCAGTTTAAGGGGGTTAGATTAGATTACCATTCGTTTCACGGGGGGTTAGATTAGCTTAATTTCACTTCAGTATTGCATATACTTTGAAGGTGCTTCGTAAGACTACGAACCTCGTATTGACAAATTAAATGGCTGGGAAATTACTACAACAGAAATAAAAAGACATTAATTCAACCCAACATTTTGGCGTTGTTGCCGGGGAAGCATGATGGATTGAAGTGTAGATTTCAATTATTACAAGTGTGGTAGTGTAGATATCGATTCTTGCAAGTGTGGTAGCATAGATTTCAATTCCTGCAAGTGTGGTAGAGTAGATTTCAATTCCTGAAAGTGTGGTAGTGTAGATTTCAATACATGCAAGCATGGTAGTGTAAATTTCAATTTTGGCAAGAGTGTTTAATTTCCGCAACTGTGAAGAGTTATTTATTTTTTAGAGTGTTTTTTTTACAATTGTTTGTTTTTATTTAATATTTTCAAATTTCAGTTTTGGGTGTTATAAGAATCCATTTTTCAACATGGTTTAACAATGAGTATAAGTCTAGAACTACTCACTCATGCCTTGGCAAAAGATGGATTTTCCTCTTCCCAGGAAGAGGAGGTCTTGCAAGTAATAAGAGATTTAACTACTCCTCCAGAATCAAATGAGGAATCATCATCTGAAAACTCCTGCGCATGTGAAGGAAAACAAATATTTGAAAAGGAGATCGATTAAGATGAACATGAGATCGAGGAGGACAATGACGAGTTGCAACATGATATGAGGAGTGAAAACTATGCCTATGAAAGCCCTATCGAACGATGGTTTCCAGCGAGTATGAGGTTAGAACAATTTAGTTTTTCTTTTTATTTAGTTAGATCACAGCCACACCAATTAAATTCGTTCATCTTTATATATTGCCATTGTTCATTCATGGGATTGAAAGATAATATATTCCTATTACTGTTGCGCGTATTGCTACACTGACTATTTGATTACATGTAAATGTTTTATAATTCCCAATTAGCATAGAGTAGGTAGGATTTTATTTCTAGTATTTGCTTTCACCTAAAATAAGTATGCTTTCCTCCATGCTTTGTGTGATCACAAGGAACATAAAGTAGGATGTTTTCTAAATTTTTTAGGAATGAATAATTAATGTTTTACAACATGCTTAATTGATTCCATCTTTATTTTGCAACTCATTATCTCCATTTGCTAAAACCCTTTTCAATTGTTAAATAAAAATATTCTGCAATTTCATTTTTAAGCTAAATAAATGCTGAAATTATAATGCTGAAAAGAAGGTGCAACTCCAAGCTGAAACAACGAAAATCTATTGCATTTTTTTTGGCATTTTGGCTTGTTAAAATTCGCTAAAACACAGTCGGGACAGTCCTATTTTTAGGGACCATAAGGGCTTAGTTTTAAAACCTATTTCTACCCAAAGTAGCCCTCTAATTCTAGTTTCCAAACCAATTTGAATTCTTCAATTTGGTTGTAAAACGAAAAAGATATGGTGAAAATATTGACTGGGGGTGGAGTAGGCAGCTCAAGAACATAGTTTGGACAGTCACGTTTTGGGAGACCTAATGGATGAATTTAAAAAAAACTGTTTCTATTGAATAATCTCCTATCAATATAGTTTACAACACAATTTTAATCATTCGACTTTGATATCATACAAAGGAGATATGCCCAAAATACTGACTACCTATCGTAAATCTGCACTCTAAAAAATATGCTTTCTCAGTTGTTCATTGGAATATTTGACCCATAAATTCTTCTTGTATTCAAAACCTGTTTGTATTGGAGATACCTAGATGAATCTATTTTCATATCTAATTGGAATCACATCAATCCATATTTTAACGAAAAAATTGTACTCAAAATAGTGACCGTTGGTCTAGGCTGAAACTCACAAACAACATTAGGATGCAGGATGTTATTCAGATTATATGACATACCATACCATAGAATTTTTAAAACATATATCTATTGGAAGTATCCCTATGAATGCACTTTATTTTTTCTTTGGAATCATCCACATCAGGCATGAAACAAATAATTTTTTACCAAAACACTGTCAGGTAGTCTACGTAGGCCCAACATTTTGACTCACAAGATATGAAACCTTGACTTGCGTCTTGATTTGCGGGAATATGGAAACAAATTTTGAAAATATGAGACATGGGTTTTGTGAATAACATCCTCCTTTATCTAACCCATGAATAAATCACCAAACAAGGCCACAATTTGCAATCTACAACTGGTTCTTCAGGACAAAATTATCCAAATTTACTGTTGCGGCCAGTTCCAAGCAGCTGAAACAGTAAAACTCCATTGCTGTAACAATAAAGGCTGAACAAATCTAAAAAAAAGGGTTGAACAAAGAAAAGGATAAACATAGTTTTGTGAAGGCTGAATAAAGGCTGAACAAAGCTCAGAAAAAGGGTTGAACAAAGAAAAGGCTGAACATAGGCTAAACATAGTTTTGTTAAGGCTGAACATAGTTTTGTGAAGGATGATCAAATGACGAACAAAGCTCAGAAAAAGGGCTGAACATCGTTTTGTGAAGGCTGAAAATAGTTTTGTGAAGGCTGAACATAGTTCTGTGAAGGTTGAATAGAGAACAAAAAAAGAATGAACAAAGCCCCTAAGCATCAATTGGAAATATTATAATCACAGAGGCAATTCGACTGGTCTTAACACCACAAAAAGGAGGAAAGCAATCCCTGAGAGTTTCTTGAATGACAACACACAAAGATAAAGTCACTTCAAGCAGTGATTAATGACGAACCACGAGCGCAACGAAAATAGGTATAACACATTTTATTTCTTCCTAACATTTTCTTTGTAGCTTATGTACTTCTTTCTGCATGATATTTTTTCTTTTATGAACTTCTCACAATTTTTATGCTAGGTTGCATGAGGATATGCAATTAGATTAGTTGGGGAGGGAGAACTATATTCAATACAAATTCACTAATAAGTTTTCATGCAGGATTTTGTATTAAAGTTTTTTTTCAGGTTTCAGAGACAGTCACATTTTGCTGCTGAAGTGATTTTTCAAAGAAACACAAATTTTTCGAGAAACATGCTTTGATAGATAGCCTGAAGGAGCTGTTACTCATGATGTTTGCTGATAAACATCATAACGTTGGTTGTTACATAGAAACCATCAATAAACTCATTTCCGTCATGATTGTTTATCCATATTTATCCTTCAAAGCATCTTTACCATCCATGTCTTGAAGTCCACTTCCATCGCTTTTTCTGTCATGACTTCACACATGCCTATCTTTCTAAGTTGCATACATCCCTTTATCTTTTTCAGTTCATTTTTCCATTCCAGTTTGCCTTCTGAATTAAACTAGCTCCCTTTCCATGACTACATAGCCTTGCCGTATCCACTGCTTGACTCTGAGATCTTTTCACTGATAGTCCTACCAATATTTTTATACCAACTCGCGTTGACTGAGGTGGGATTCATTAAGGCCCACCTTTCAACAAGTCTTGCCCCATCAACCTCAGCACCTTGTCTGCGATATAGACTAGAGTTGATTATTGAGTACCTAGAGGCTTGCATGCCTTAATGGCAAGTTCTCTCGCTGAAAAATCATGGGAATTCATCAATTTCCCTTGATCGTCAGATCTTGCAAGTGGCTCGACATTAGCACATCTATTCACACTTCACAAGATGTACTTGGGTACCTTGGCACTCATTTCCATCACTGGTGAGTTGCCTCACATTAGTTAACGACATTCATCAATGTCCGGTAATCTAATGATTTCTCTTCATGCTCGACCTCGACACATTTATTCGCATGACTATAATTGTACCACTGGGTTTTGCAACGGGTGAAGACTATAAATTTTTTTTCATGACTCCATCAGCAGTTGCAGAAACATGAATTCATATCTATGAGTGTACCATATCTTTACTTTCTGCCTTCCACATTTTCCATTATTTATTAACATCAGTTCAAACTCCTCCACTTCACATTAGAGCAGTTCCGATAGTTATACCCACTACATTTATAGTTACATTTTTATTCAGCAGCCGTGACATATTCTCCATGATTCAACAGCAGTAGTTCCGATTCCTTTACTGCCCATGACTTAGCAGTGACACATTCCACGATCCAGCGGCATCAGCTACATTCGTGTTGCATCATTCATCTACTTTTTTGGGTAAGTTGGGGTATGTTGTTTTCTAAACTTTAATCATGAATTTCCTTACATGCTAGAAATGAATAATTTGGAAAATTCCCTCACAATGCTCCATTTATTTCACAACCCATGCTAGGTTTCATGAGGAAATATAACCACATCAGTTGGGGAGGGGGAACTATATTCAATACATACTCACTTCTATCATTCCATTCTTTTCACCACCGTCACCCATTTTTCATCTCATTTACCATTCACAAGTATTTATTTTCCGACAAATCCTCAATTGCACTTTGCTTCATACACATTGATATACATATTGGCATGACTCATAAAGAAAAGGATTTCTTATGCACAATAATTCTTTCTATGCACATTAATAGCTTATCATTTTCAGTGAGTGTATGGTTAAACTATTATGCTGCTAGAAAACATATGATGAAATGAATGTTGTTAACACAAGAACCAACATTCTTTACATTCATGGTTGTCACACAAGAACCAACATTCTTTACATTCATGGTTGTCACACAAGAACCAACCATAAGGAAAATGTCAGCTATTACTCATGCATTTCACATCATGAAATGAATGTTGTTAACACAAGAACCAACATTCTTTATATTCATGGTTGTCACACAAGAACCAATGATAAGGAAATGCCAGTTGTTACTCATGTATTTCACACCCCGGAAATATTCATTGTTAAAAAGACATCATCAACAAAAGCAAAAGTTTAGATGGCAAAATTTCTTGAGAAGAGCCATACACAGTTGCATGAGGACATGCAACAAGTTCAGTTGGGGAGTATGTTGGGATGCAGAAATGTCCCTTTGTCATCCACTTTATCTTCCACTATTCCTCACATTTCATCGTCCCATTAACCTTTTATCATACCATTTCCATATATATATGTGGGTTTCACCTTATTATTTCCACTTTATTTATTTTTAGTATTATAAGTGAATTTATGATTAAATATTACAAAATTAACATGTTTTTCACTAATATCTCAAATTATGGATGAGCTTTGTAATGTGTAGGAATATGTGAAGGATTAATTCAAAGAAACGAATTCACGTATATCTCCTCCATCATTTCAAAGAGATAATTATGCAAAGAATATTCCAAGGAGAAGATCATGGAGATTTGGTTGAGAGACATGGAGAATTTGTGAAAGATATGTGGAGCATTTGAAGGGATCATACCTTGTAATAATATGAAAGTAGTTGAGTGAATAGTGGATCTCTCATTATGAGATGGTTATCTTCTTCTCAAAGAAGTTCATGTATAAAAGAGAGTGCTCTCTCTTCATTTGTTATGGGATATTATCTTAGAATATTTTAGATTTTCGATTATCTTAGAGAATAGTAGATTGTAGAAGTTAGTCTTGACTTTGTAATATGGAGAAGGGAATTCTTAGCTTTTGTTCATAATCTTGGTTCGATGCTTTCATGATTTATGATTGATTCTTATGATGTAATTTAAGATTTCTTTATTGTTAATGTGAGCTCACATGTGTTGTCTTGTTTCTCTTCATATGTTGTCTTTTTTTTATGCAATTTTCTTTCAGCCGTGTGTTTCATCTTCCAGCATTAGATTAGCAATTGCTTGTTTTAGTTTAAGGGGAGTTAGATTAGATTAGTTTTAGTTTCACAGGGGGTTAGATTAGCTTAATTTCACTTAAGTCTTGCATATACTTTGTAGTTTCTTTGTAAGATTACGAACCTTAGATTGAGAAATTAAATGGCTGGGAAATTACTACAACAGAATTAAAATGGCATTAATTCATCCCAACAGAGGGGACTCACCTTGTTGAGCAATATCTTATCACGTTCATTCATAAAGGGGGGTTTTTAACAATGAAAATAAGGTAAATATAGTGTACATATTGATGGGGGAGAATAGGGTATGGGGGGTTTATAGGTATTCGGGGTATAAAAAGAAAATTCTAGTAAAATTAGAGAAAATCTCATAAAAATAGGGTTTTTTAATTGGAAATATGTATTGGGAGGGTGGATCAACAAAAGGATTTTTGTAGGTAATTATCACTATTTAGTGAAATTAGGGTTATTCTTTAATATCCCATGAACGAAGGTGGTATGACATGCTTTCATTGAGTGAATACCTCATTACTTTAATCCTCTTTATGGATCATTCTGTACCTAATGTTTTCTATAGATACATTTTGTTTTTGTTTTCTTGACATGGACGTGTGTTTCTTTCAATAATATTCAATACATCGAGTTCCTATCTCCCTTTATATGAACAATTTACTTCAAGTTTAATACCTCAATAGGCTCAAAAAACATAAGCTCACTAATCAACCAACCATCAAACATATAAGGTTACATCCAATCAACATAAACAACAATTTTAAACACCACATCTAGAAATAAACATCACATATACGTTAATGTTAGAAAAATTCCTTAAGGATAATTTACTCACACAACAAACTGGACACTAAATGCCCTTAAATATACAAAAGACAATTCCTACACTAAACATACAACATATGACATTAATTTTTTTTCAAATCATATAGATTTCTTCTCAAGTGACTTCTACAGATTATCGTTTCATAAACGAAGGATACAATTCCTTACAAGAAAACAATGATGAACAATAAAAATTTCTATGTCAATACCACTTGTTGAATCATGGAAAGGATCTTAATGCCAATGCAAGGATCTCAAGACCAAGGCCCTTCCATTTATGTGGTGTTTTGTGTATAGGTGATCAATGTTGATGCCTATGGTTATTATGCTAGTCATGCACATTATGTTTGGAATATCATGTAAATGTACAAATTAATAAAATACCACAGCTAGCTATGGGTCTACAATGTGAAAGAGGTGGGGGCATGATTCCAAAATTGATAGGGAGAGGAGTGAGTTAGCCTATGAGCCTTAGGGTGAGGCCAAATGTCACTAGGAGAACCTGTGAACCATCAACTATATTTTGTCTTCTGTCCTCAATAATTTATTCTTTCAAGAAGGTGGTTGAGATAGTTAATACATGGGGCAGTGTAGGGCATGATAGACTATAGTCTACGCAAGAATGCATCCTCGAGGAGGATGCGCTTTCATTTCAGCAGGAAACAAGAACATGATGTGTACATTGTCTATCAGATGATATTGTGTTTGGGTTTTCATAACTCCTCCTCATTCATTCGAACCATTCCAATGTTGTTCATATATACTACCATTCGAGCTCTCCAAACTGCCCATGGATGCTGTGCATTCACTTGTGTTGCAGAACTGTGGTTTTTGTTTTCTGATTGTCTATCCTTAATGTTGTAATGGGAAGTTTCCTATGGATAGTGTTGCTGAGGCCATCAACGTACTAGGGTTGAAAGAGAGATGCATATAGTTACGAAAGTATATATAAGCAAGTTTCAGATATTGGAATTGTTCATAACTTGAGAAATGAAGTTTAATCCAAGCAGCCCTTCAATCTTCCTCTTGCTGGAAAGAGACCTGCAGAAAAATTTATACCTTTGTCAAACTAATATGACCACATGTAATACAAAGTAATATGAAATCATAATGTGATTAACATAAACAAAGATTCAATCACATATTGAACAATGATTTGGGAAGAAAAAGAAGATCACATCTTTATTAATCATGAAAATATGTAAAAATATACCTTCTTTTCATGTTGGGCACGTCACAAAACCTTGATCTGGTTCTGCTACTTCTCTTCTCCATGGAACTCATCATCCAATCTCTGCAACACAATGAGATAACTTCTAGGGAAAAGGTGGGGGGAATGAGAGTTTGAATTCTTCCAACATAATAATGGAAAGGTTACAGTATCCTCTTATGTAAATATATACCTATATTTATATGTTTATGAAGAGATAGGTTCAAATACAAAGTAGTTAAAACCGAAGGAGTCAGTTGCATAACCACCCAAACTACCCAAAATTCCAGAAACATCCATTTTTGACATGTATAGGAAAAATACATGGGCTGCACTGACAAAAGTCATGTATATATGCGGGTTTCAGTGAAAAAAGTCACTTCTACAAATGGATACACAATTTTCAATGTCAATAGTCACATAAAAAAAGGGATACATAGGTACCATGTAGAAGAAGTCGCATAGAATACGTGGGTACCTTGTATGATAACTCAAGTATAGTTCAAAGATGCTAATTTTAAGAGTACTTATTCAAGTTTTAATACTTTTTTTTCTCTAGAAAGTTTTATTTGACTCAGATACCTTTCCAACTCTTTAGAGAAGAGGTCAAACGGAGTTACAAAACTATGGATATGCGTCTTCCAATATGGCTTTTTTTTCAGTGACTTTCATGAAGTGTCGACATGTGACGCAATCATGGGAAAGTGGTCACAGGAAGAAATGTGTCATTTTGGGATATAATATATGCCCCCTAATTTATCAGGTTATAGGGGAAGATGATAGTTGAAATACATTATAAAGGAAACAACTAAGTATGGAGAGAGAAGAGAATCCAAGATCGAAAGGATTGAACAAAGGTACCTGACAAAGAGATAAATGTGAGACAAAACTGATCTCTGGGACATACAATTCCATATACAAATCATCACCATAAGGATATAGGTGGATCCAACATGAATATAAATGATGTAACTATTATGGTCACTCAATATGCAAAAAGGATCCATATCAATTCTAAAGGAGTCAGCAAAAACTGAAAAAGGTTGATCCATGCTCAACAATCGATCATAGCCACAAGAATACAAGGTGGATCTATGTCTCAGAAAAATTTCATATGAAGTGTAACCATGTCTTGTGCAACTAGGGCAATATAAAAAAATGATGATGTTGTTTTCGACCCAAGGTCTTCAATCCAAACCGCCCAAAAGGTACGAATCCTAACCATGTGAATAAAGGAGCTGAATTCGAACATGGAGGAAACCGTTTGGTTACCGACCATTGATGAGAACCATTAACAAAAGCGAGGGAAACCACCATTAATTAAAATTGTCCCCAAGGTACCTAGCACATTCTAACAAGTGTGAATACAAGGACTTGTAGTCAAACACTTGAAGAATCCTTTGAGTAGAGATAGTATGATATTCCCACTACCCAATAGTGAGGGTAATTTCCACTCATGACTGCAATACCCAAGGTACTATCATAAACTCTAAATCTCATTCCTAGAGAAAGAGGTGTTGCAGTTGATAGGAAGAGATCCGTCGGAAGGAATGAATTAAGGCATCCTTCATCATCCAACATGAGGTAAGTCAAAGAATAATTGGATATGGAATTGTAATTGAATTTCATGACAAGAACCATCGAAGGCATGATGCAATGAACTGATACTAGGGTATTCCTTTTTCGTAGTTAGTCATAAAGGTACGAAAAATGGGTAAAATATCACCATACCGATGCACCTTCATAAGTGTCATGTAGCCTAATTTTAACAAGTGTAAAGGAAGGCAAGATCACTTACAAAGATCCATTTGATTACAATAAATGAGGATTACAATAGTAAAATGGATGCTTTGTTTTTTTGGTTTTAGCAAGCATGACAAATACATAAAGTACGTTTGAAATATTTTTCATGTTTAGGTCTAGAGCACAAAAAAGACAAAACTAAACTCAAAAAAGGTAATTTTTTGTAAATTTAGTCCTCCAGGTCCAAAGAAGAGATAAACCTATGCCTGAAGATACTCTTCTATCCTCCAAAGAAAATAGAGTATTCCTTTTTCTTAAGTAATCCACAAGTCCAGAAAAAGGCGTAAACGTATACCTATGTAGATGATTGTTCAATTTATGCTAACGAGTTCGAAAAAACAAGTTAAATTAGAAATCTACTCAATTTTAAAGAGGCAAACCAGGGATTAAAGATAACTCCATATATTTCCCATGAAGTTTTAATGAATATGGAAAATTCAATTCGAGGCCTCCTTACATTTTTTAACAAGCTCAAAGGAGAGCATAAACAATGCTCTAAAGTCAAGGAGATGAGTGTTAAAGGCATGGGAAACAAGTTCCAAGTGCAAGGAACATACCTAAGCACAATGCAAGGAACATGAGAAAGATAAAGGCACTCGAAAAGGTCTCCTCAAGGAAAAAGGTGTCAATTTGCAAAGGAAAAATGATACAAGGTTGAGCGATGATGAAAACATATATGGAGGATTATATAATAATATAAAAGCGTGGAAGCCAGCATCAAACTCATAAGCTCGCGAAGGGTACATGAAAATGCAATTACATCTTAAACAACAAGGATAGGTAAGTAAACAGTTGTGAAAACAACTACAAATCATATCTTTAAGAAACAACAACATCATGATAATATTCCAAAGAAAAGATCTGATGCAGGTCACTTGGGCATAAACACATGTAGCTTTGCTATCTTCTACAAAATGTGTAGTCATGGAAGAATCAACAAAAGAGGACTCTATAGAGCCAAGGCCCTAGGATTTATGATAAATAAGATCAACCACAGAAGAAAATATAAAATCAATAAGGAAAATAGAGTCTGCAACAACAAACTCAGTACCATAGGATTTGAAAAATTTAGAAGAAAAATCAAACTCATCAGGATCATTGAATTGCTGATCAAATGTAGAGTCTGAAGAATCAACAAGACCAACATAAGAAGACCAATCCATGGGAATATCAGGCTTACTAGGAAAATCAGGGTTAGAATTAGTCACAACTAAACTAACATCCATAATAAGGTCATACTGTGTCAAATACTATAGGAAGACTTCATCTGAAGGATGGAGATCATCCAAGATAAGACACATGTCTAAACTTTGAAATAGATTGACAAAGTGGAGAGCGGGCTCCACAGTTTGTATAGGATGAATATCTTGGTCAACTATTGGGGCTGAGTCTCGAGAAGGTAAGAATGAACACATAGGAATATCCTTAGTGGAAATTGGATGCAAAGGACATGAGGCCACGTAGCTCACCCATGGCGGGGTAGTTTCTATAGAAACATTGGGAATCAATAAAGGAAAGATTTGGTCTCTAGTTGGGTCAGGAGAGGGATCAAGACAATCCAACTGATAAATAGTTACAATTTCTTTGCCATGATTAAATTACATCACATGAAATAATGTTGACACCACAACTTGCATGGCATAGACATAATCACGTCCGACGAGCATATTGAAACACATCGAGTATTCTATCACCATGAAGTCAAATAAGACGGTCTTCCCACAAAAATTAATAGGTGTTTGAGCAATAATTCTTGAGGCTATAGTAGTTCTTCTATCAAACACCAATAACCGACTAGTAGTCTACACAAGGATGGGAAATCCCATGCCTCACCAAGCACAATAATACAAGATACTAACTAAGGCTCCTTCATCAACAATGCAATGAGAAATCATGTATTGTTCAACATTGAACTTTATCTAGAAAGGTGCATCAGAAGGAGGGCGTGGATCAACTAGGGTATCACAATGAAAGGAAGAAATATGAGAGCTTAGTGGGGGTTCATCCAAAGCAAGTTCAATTCCTCCTTGTTTAGTAAGTTTTGAACTAGAAGTGAAGAAAACATTACTAGCTCATACTTCACTCCTTGAAAGAAGAGTGGAATTGATCAACAATGAAATTGATTCAACCACTTCATGAAATTCACTCTTAGAAGGGATAGTGGGATTTACCAAATGTGACATTGGCTCAATCAAATAAGGGTCACTCTGTGAAACAAGAGTGGGGTGAACCAAATACTAGGAAGGTTCAACCACTATATCAACCAAAGGTTGAATAGGTTGTTGAGAAACTATAGGTTGTTTAGGAGAAGGATATTCTTGAGTATTAGACCACAATATTCCCACCTCTGCCATAGCAGGGTACTAGTGAGTAACATGATCTCCTTCGCATAGGTTACATTGGAACTTCAGTTTTCATTTCGAATGACTAGTTTTTTTAATGGTCTCAACATGACCAGAAGTGGTTGACTGTTTTATCTCGACATGACCTCCAGAGGCTGATATTTTTCCCCTAGCATGACCTATAGAGGCTAAGAGACTGGGTCCAACCTGAATAAGAGAGGATTATTGATGAGAGAATTTAGAATGTTCAAAGATGAGATGATGATGAAACCAAACTGTCCATACCTCCGTGATGGAAGGGATTTGACATTTAAGGTGGTCTGCATCACAAATATTACAAGGGAATTTGGGATTGTGTTTTTAACGGTTATTCTTTTCAACATCATCCACATGAATCACAGTGGTGGAATGTTTCCCCTCAGCATAAACCATAGAGTCCAAGAGACTTCCCCCAACATGACCTGTAGAGGTTGGATGGGTAGGTTCAACTTGACCTACAGAGGTTGAATGCGTTCCCTCAGCATGAACTATAGAGGCCGAGTGTTTGGATCCAATGTGACCTGGAAAATTTGGAAGGATCCCAGTAGCATGATCAACATATTCTAGATGGTGAATATCAACTTGACTTGCAGAGGTTGAGTTCTTAGATCCAACAAAACCAGGTCATGTTATGATGTTGGACTTCAAATGTGAAGAATTGATCCTTGAAATGTTTCCCATATTCTTCTATGTTTCTAGTGAATCCCATACAAAATATATGGTTACCCAATCCAAGATATTATGACAGTTATGGTTGACAAGACTAAAGATATACCCGAGCATCTATTAGCCACCATTCTAGCTCACATAGGGGAGGGAAAAGACCATGCTTCTCCAAATTCCCATGAAATTTCTAGAAATGTAATGGAGCAATGTGAAAACAAGATTGAACCTTACATGAACCACCTTATCACTTCAACAATGTCCACTAAGGACGTTACTAGAGGTTACTAGATGTCAGATTAAGCATGGAACACTTAGCTTTTATCTTCAATGTGCACATCATAGAAATAAATTCGAGAGATCACTATGGTTGTTAATAATATCATCTGCAACAATGATGAACCTATACCAAAATATGAAAACATTGGCATGGTATAAAAACCGATGCTTGATGACAAGAGTGAGTCCATAGTTGAGATCCTTGTGAGCGTTTATTTTAATGACTGCAAACTTGGTACACCTATTTAAAAATTAAGAATGGTGGCAAGGTTGGTAAATGTTCTTGTAAGCCGGATTTATTGTTAGAGGATCAATTGCTGGAGAGGGATGAGGCAGTCAAATTAGGAATAAATCCTACTTCAAAGAACTTTTTCCACCATGTTTTAGATGAGAAGATTTTCAAAGATGGAAATCATCTTTATCATTTCATTGAACATGATATAGTTGTTTCTACCAGGTGAGATAATTACTGGATTTACAAGTGACATGAAGCCAAAACCCACAACAAAAATTGTAGCTACACTATGGAGTCTAACTCAAATGATTTATGAAGCTTATCTATAATGATGATAAGCATATAGATTACAGAGGTATTGGAGTCAATGAAATTTTTTTAAGGTACTTAAAGGGGATTAAGGAACTTCATAGAAATAATTTGCATGACTTATCTAGAGAAGAAAAACTTGCATTTTATACCAACTTGTATAATATGGTGCAATTCATGCAAGTATGTTGTGGGCTTACCCTGAAGGGCCTCTATAGCAAAGAAGAATTTTCATGATTTTAAATGTCATTCAAGGCTATTCTTATTCACTCAACCTTCCAAAATGGATATTTGAGTGGTACCAAAGACCACCTTACAATTTTCTTAAGAATTTTGATGTAAAATCAAAACCCATGCAAGTTGTCTTTCCAGATCCATAAACGTTTTTCATTTTGACTTAAAATGTGGCTCAAGATCAAGAAATGCCATCAAATGTAATTTGCTGGGAAGTAATGATGAGGAATTAAGGAAAGCCTGAAGGATATTTTTTGACAATGGTGGAATCCCTTTCATGTGGAAATAAATATTTCTTCAATTAACAAGATTCTGAGTTGGTATAGTGTGGACTTTGGTAATATTGAAACAAAAGTTATGAAGTTTGTTTCAAACTATGGGGATCCCACCAAGTCCGAAAACTTGTTGGGATTATTGAATAGTAATTGATTGAAGAACAAATTTCTAAAACCTAGCTTGAGGAGAAAATGATGTCTCTGCTCTTGATAGATCTATTATACCAAGATCCTTCTTCATTGAATTTATGACTCACAAACAAGGGGAGTTTCTCAGTACATGGTTTCGCTAAATCACTTAAGCTGAGATGTGAAGGAAGAGATGGAACCTTTTATGGTAAATAGAAGGTGGAATTTGGTGAATGTTTGGACCTGATCCTGAAGGTTAAGTGCGGGCATATGTCTTGATACAGAAATTGATATCTTAGAAAATTTTGAAAATCTACCTAATGTGTCTACCAAATCTAAATATTTTTTCCATAGTACCAAATCTAAAGATGCATCTCATATCATGGATCAAGAACAAATATCAAGAAGAAACTATACAATTAAATTAAATCACCTTTAATAGTCTCAACATGTAGGTCATGGATCCACAACAATTACAATGAGGACATACATAGAAGATCAGTAGCATCTGAAGAGGAACCCCAACAAGTTCAAGATAAAATCAGGTAACATATAGATGATCTTCAATCCAATCAAAGGAATGTACCAGCTGAAGATATCCATGAAACAAGAACTTGTCAGTCCACAACATCCACTACAATCATGCTTCAACGGCAAAACAACCTAAAAAGGGGAGGAATTTCAATGAATATAAGAGTTCATTACTTATTAATATTATTTATTATGAATGGTGGGTTGTACTTATGTAGGCCCATCCATATTGTGCCCTTTAGATGTGTATATGTAAATTTTAACCACATTCATGTACTTTCACATTCATCATTCATCTATTATGTTATAATTTATTACTGAATACTTCATCTGAAATATCTCTTATAAATTATATATGCTTGAACTAGATTAATTGCTTTCTGGTTCTGGGTTATATGTGTGAATGAGCGTTGTATTTCTTACACTTTTTCATTATAGGGTGTAGACAACACAAATAACATAGGAAACCACGTAATTTCTTGGCATGAAAGGTACTTTACTTTTGTAAGCATAGTTGATCTCTCAAACAACAACTGATCAACGGTAAGACCATCTCATAGCAAGATTGGGGACAATTTCTTATAATCTAGAAGGAAATGATGAAACATAATATTATTATAAATGATGTAACAACTCACATTTGATTAGCCTATAATACTAGGAAACCATTATTAAGAAATAATTAAACTCTTTTTAATTATGTCATGCACTTAATGGAAAACACAATTAGATATAAGGCAGAGCCATAAAATGGTTTACACGCTAGTTCCTTATCATTTGTATTATTGATCCAATATGCGAGTCTTCTGAAGACAACTAATAGCTTCCATATCACTTTTATCATTCTGTGTGTGCATGTGAAATTTTTTAACAAAGAATGTCAAAATATAAAGGCAGTTTATACTTGATTGATAGATAAAGAAGGAAGAGGAGAGACATATTCCTTCTTCTTACCTTGGAAGTCCCTAACCCAAACCCTGTTATGGTTTCCCCTCCATAGAGAGACATGCTTGGTAATGGCCAGACAAAGCAAGAAGGTGCATGCTAAAGGGATATGCAAGAAGACTCGACCACTCTAGCACAAGATATTGGGACTGGTTCATGGGAAATAGTTTACAATGGTTATGACCATGGGTATTTTGGAATAATAGCTTCTGCACTACCTATGTTGTTTTTGGTTGTAGGATTGTTGTTGGTTCTTGCATCATGGCATGTATTTTATTGCATGGGATCCCATGTAAAGATTTTTGATTGAAGGCTTCATTATAGCCACCTGAAGCTGTGGTGGTAGTTCTATCCTTGGCATGTCCTTTTAAGGCTAGTCCCTCTGGCTATGCTCTGCGTTATTTTTCTTGCTGCATATTTTGAGAGAATGGTACAAGGATTTTCTTGCATGTCCTCCCAATACACTTTGGGGCATAAAAAATTCCCTTACATTATTGTTTGAGATTCAACAACGTGATTGGAGAATGCATTTCCTGCTAGCATTCAGGCTGTTGTGCAATTTGATTTTTTTTTCATTAACAGCTAGAACTGTGGATGGTGCCAAGCATCCTCAACAAAATTTGCTATGAGGGTTCTCTACTTTAAATTTCAGTAGCTCATGGTTTTGAAGCCACCGAGCTAATATTATTTGGTTTGTATGTGGCTTTGTGGGTGTTATTTTTCTTGCACACTATCAACGATTTGTAAGGTATGCCTCTTTGGTTTCTTTCATTCAAGATGACACCACTCCCTCTTGTATTTTGCCTAATAAATTGTAAAGGGAAGGTTAATCTACTAGTCATGTCCTGCTCCCTTGTATCCTGGCCTGGGATTTTGTATAGGGAATTTATTCTATTCTGCATCTGTCGGGGTTCTCCAGTATTTTCTCAGGGATATGTGGTTCTTGGTGATTTTTTGTTTTATTTGTTTTGTTTAGGATCTTGACCCATGTTTAGTGATAGTTTCTCTGTTGTTTATTTTTTTCTTGTAATGTTCTCTCTATAATCAAAAGATTCTCTATTTTAATGGAATAATGAAGCATATTTCCAAAAGGAATTATGTAACCAATTTAGACAAGGAGCAAACCTCATGTACATATTCAACACTAAAGAAAATTATCTTTCTAAAGAATCTTTGTTGTTGCGGGAGGCTATTTTATCTGAGCATAAATTCAGACGGACCCTCTCCTCATCTACATAAAAGTCTCTATATTAAATATCAAAAGATGCCACTATTGGAAAGTTTTGTCTGGAGTATCTGGTTATGTTTTGTCTTAATATGGAAGGTATAGAGATGAATTGAGTGATGGTTTCGATGAACGAAATGCCAAGGCTTCCTTATTTGGAGTCATGGAAGAGTATACTTCAGTAGTAATAGGGAATTACAGAAACTGAAGAGTCTGTCTTTTTTTGTCTATGTTTCGTCGAATCTGTACAAGATAGCTTGAAGTATATTGTGATTTCAAACTATGAAATATTGATCTAAATATTTTTTCATGGAAGAGAAAAATGAAGGAATGAAACAACATCCAAGGAGGATCAATTGGGAAATGATCAATTAGATTCTTAAATTCACTGCAACCAATGAGGAATATATCAAAAACAAAATTTCCACAGATATATTGAACATAGTTTAGAAACAACATCAGATGCATTTTCCCAAAAATAAAACATTGATAAAAAAAGTGAGTGAAGAGAAGAGTCAATCTGAGGGCAATCCATCAAATGCTTCTAATGTTGATAGAACTGGATAGGAAACATAAAACAAAAAAATGTATGTGAAGGTGTGTGAGACCAAAAATACCAGAATATTCATAGCTCAATTATTGCATTTTGTAACAGAATCTTAAACTAAAACGATGATATTATTATTGAAATTGAAGGGCCCCCAACTCAATAATAAATGATCCCAACAAAATCAAATCATCCCATCCATCTTGAAGCTCTAGGTTCCTCTGCCAAATTCAATTAGGTAGAGGCAAACTAGAGAAAATTTGTCACAATACCTTCATGCTCAGTCCCCCTCCAATGCATTTTTGTCTAGTATGGAGATGTAGATACAAAATAAGGCTCATACTTGTAGCAATGTGCAACAAACCCCAAAACTAAAGAACACATAAAGATTCACGGATAATGCAATCTCTGGATTGAATGAAACCTTCGATGCAAAAAAATAGGGTTAGGTGATTAACCTTTATCTAATAAAGAGTTGTTCCTTACCAATACTTCGAAAAAGAGTGACATACAAGTCTTATCAACTATTTGCACCAATGAAGACCTAGAGGATCGAAAAGCATGCATTGATGATCTGGAGTGAGTGAGGTCTTCATGGAATCACAAGAAGACAAATAGCCTAGTGTAACATGGTCAGGACAACATTAATAAATACAATACCTTCGATTGCAGGAGGGACCATCATTATCTGAATCTGCATTATCTGCCTTCAAAGATCAAAATAGAAAACACAAGAGAAGAGGGGGGGCTCATCATTTCCATGTATGTCATAGTTTACGTCATAAAACTATGTGAATTCATGCATAATAAATCACCCTTCATATTAATACCCAATTTGTAGTAAAGTAAGAAACTATGTTTAACAATGGATTTGTACCTCAATCTCAAGAAGCTCTGTCACATCATCCTTTGATCCCATGTCTGCAAAACAACCGCAATGCAAAAAACATTAGATGGAACCTTTATTCCTATTTCATAAATCTTAGCCTAGAACGCTATTTGGGTGCACACTAACATTCTGTGACACACACCTAAAATAAATTGACAACATGAAGTTTTACATTGTCTTGTTGCCAGGGCTTGTTATAATGGTGCAATTTGGGTTGTAGAATAAAATAATTCTATCAAATATATATCATATGCTGCCATTTTTAACTCTCCACTTGGATAAATTATGAATTCTATATTTTAAAAACATCAAAAATTCAAAATTAAAAAAATCAAAAGAGAATATAATTTTTTTTAAAGTACACAAATATTTAAAATAAATAAAAAACATGCATGCATAGAAGAGTGTATTCAACTAGAAAATGCAATATGCATTCACCAATAAGTGCAAACCCACAGATGCATATTTAACCTATCCATGAGGGAATCAAACAGAGATGAATGAGGACTGAGTCACTGACCTAAAAAACATAGGAGAATAATCTTTCCATTTAAAGTCAACAGACTGGTGAGGAGTAAACTTCAAATCCTCTAAAGGGAACCACATCCATATCCAAGCTTTTGGACCAAAATCAAGAAGGAAAATATCATGTGTTGGCTCTGGTGTTATCCTTCCCACAATATACATGCTCAAGTACAGTATGTCAAAAAGAGAAACTCAAAGGAATGATTTGGATAAAAATTCTAAATAACACTCATTTGTTTTAATCACTTAGAAAAAGCACGATGTTATAAGCATCCATTATTCAGCTCGACCTGATTACTACTATAGAACATTAAATTAAATTTATGAATTCACTTTAATTTTTATGTTTTAACATGTAATTTAAAAATTCATTACTATGAGAAGAGAGAATGATCAATTAAGTACTTCAATTGAGATGCTATAATTCAAAATTTTTAAAATCACGGGCTCATGGCTCATTAGTCACATTGAAATATTTCAATAGAATAAATTGTGTTTGCTTCTAATTTATCTCTAATTAAATGTTTTGTTCGTTGTCATTTTTAGTATTTACCAAAATAGCAGTGCTGGGAATAGTTTCGAGTGTCTTGGGTACAGGTGCATACATTTTAATTAACTTGTAATGGCTTTGAGTTATTCCATTCAGACACTGAGCATTTTTAAAAGGTCTCTACAACATCTTGCCAATTTGAGGAGCTCTAGATATAGCTATAGTGAACCTAATTCAGACTTTGCAATCAATATCAGTTACAAACTTGCATGTTATGCAGCCAGGGTTTCTACTCATTTGGTGACAAATTCAAAATTTAATTTTGAAAGTGCATTTGAAATCCAAGTTGTAGATATCCTTGACAGGTGTGGTGCATATAAATTTGACTTCTGGGACAAACTCTTTTCTTCATGTGACCATTAAGGGAAGATATTAAGGGTTGTTTTCTTATAAAGCCCATACGCTCTAGTAATAAAGTGGTATGCCATGGCCCATAATTTATGTTGAGTCATTAACAGGTTAGGTCATATTTAAGTTTTTAATTAATAAAGTGGATGTATGGGATTTTAGCACGAAACATAGTTTCCATTATATGTATTGACATCCACCATATTTAATGATGTGAATCAAGTATAACTTTCTCTCTCTTATTACATTGTGGTTGGAATTCATTGTCTGCATACTTGTGTAGTTTTTTCTGATAGTTTCCCTCTAATTCAACAACATCATGAATGATTATTGTAGTGTTTTGCAGATTTTCCAAAATGGAAATATTCATTCCTTGTAACAAGGCTCTTGGAGAGCCAAGCATCTCTGAATTTTTTTTACATCATGCTTAGCTATATTTTTGTCTTCTTATATCATTTATCTCTAGTTCAATCACTTTTGGCATAGTTTGTGATAACTTATGGGCCTTCGACTCCAATTTTCTACTTCTTTTCATCTACAAATAGATGGTAAAACATAAGTTGATAACATAAGACTATAACATACCCTCAGGGTCTATCACCAATCTAAGAAGCAGTGCAATTTTATGTTTACTTGATCTAAAATAGTTATAACATGGAACTTAAGACAATGGTCACTCTCCTTTTGAGGTACATTATCAGTTGTCGACTCCAATTTTCTACTTATTTTCATCTACGAACATATGGTAAAACAGAAGTTGATAACAAAAGACCATAAAATACCCTCAGGGTCTATCACCAATCAAAGACGCAATCCAATTTTATGTTTACTTGGTCCAAAACAATTATAACAGGGCACTTAAACCAATGGTCACTCTCCTTTTGAGGTACATTATGGTTTTCCACCTCCAACACCTTATATAACATGTATATGTGTCCTATTTCTAGTATCGACATGTCCCATGTTGAATACTCATATTTCCAAGTCCCATGTCCTCGTGTCATGTGACTTGCCCTACCACTATTTAAAAACAAAACATTTTATTCATATGAATCAAGCTCAAGAAATCCAATCTCATCAACCAAACTTGGTAACTATGGTTTGAATAAAATGTTTTCTTTTTTCTGTAACACCCAATGTGGCACAACTACCTAGAATATGGATTTAAAGCTTGTGGTCATGTGTATCAATGTTACAAGATTAAATTCCCACTTCAGAAAGGTTTATCTAATATTCAACATGCAATCATCTACTGATTGTGATTCCACTTTACTCAACTCAATTAGAAGCATGAAATTTCAACTAAGCACCCTACTTGCTACAAAGTTCAACAATTTTGACCAAATTTATTTGGTTCTTAAATTTGTATTGACAGGTTAAGACGTGACGAGTATTTTCTTTCAATTTAACTGATGCAATTTACTTCAAAAGGCTTTATCTCAATTTATCGGCACATTCGAAGTGCCCTAACACAGTGTAAAATTAGCCGGGATCACTGATATCATCATTTAACACAATCACATCACAGGTCCGCACCTTTACTTGTTGAAAACTTCCAAGGAATAAAAAGTTTTTCCAATCTAGGAATTACAATAAGACAACTTCCAGGGTTGATCTTTCGTTGGATAGATGTGTAAAGACTGGGAAAAAATAATCAATTCATCAAGTCCTAGATTTGTTTTGATGTTACTTCTAATTCATATATCAGTAACTCAAATAGAATATCGTGTGAAGGTATTGATTGATTGTATATTATTTTTTTTTTAATTCGGTTTCTTCTTGGTTGGATTTTACATAAACCACAGAGAAAGTACAAGGTAAAAATGAAGCTTTTCCAAATCATGTAAATATCTGATTAACTGAGTGTTTTCTTATTAATGAAGTTGCTTCTTGACGAGATTTTTCAAAAATGAGATAGGAAAAGTGGTAACATAAATCTCTTTTAAATATTAGCTTACAAAGCACGAAAGGGTCACTATAAGAATAATACTTTATATTCTAAAAATAGAAGTACTAGTCACTTCAAGAGCTTATTATAGACACCATATAACACTAGAAAAACATGGTCCAACAATTGATCTCTCTATATGGAGGATCATATTACTTCCTAAAAAGGGACTCAGGAGATCCCTCTCCACTTTCATCTGGTATGATGAATAAAGATGCCTAGCTCTCTTCATCAAAGAGACACTCAAACACAAATTTGTATTCTTCCAGCCACTGACTTGCACTGTGACTACCAAGAGGATAACCTCATACTTTCAGGTTTCCCCATCAGATTAGATCAAAGAAATACTTCCAGCACATCATTAGAGTACTTCAGACCATAGACCTGTGAGACCTCAGGTGTCCCATCAACCTCCCCCCACCCCCCACCGGGGTGGTTGACCAATATCTTCAAGGATAGTGAGACATTTTTGGATCGGGACATAGACCACGCTTCATCAAAGTGATAGATTCATAGACATAGTTCTAGATGGGTACAGAATAAGGTGCTTTCGACCTGCCACACTACACCCCCAGACTCAGCCAAGCAACCAGAGTTCTAGTAGGAGCTTCTTCCCATCCACCTTGTATGGTAGGAAATAAGGGAATTCTCACTCCTATTCGACCCCCCCAGGATTGTCCAGACATAACCTTTGACAGTGCTAGAGGAGTAGTACTCAAACAGAGAGCCTGACCGCCTCACTCCTAATTATCATGACTAAGAGACATTGGCATCATCTCCATCTCTCTTTATATTTTGTCCAACACCCATATATTTAATCTGAGACCATCCCTTTGTATCTTTGAACTTCTACCACTGTTGTTCCTTTTAGGTTTCTTTAGTCACATTTAGAGATTCACTTTTATTTAAACACTTACTCATGATGTACTATTTTCCCTTTTTCTCTTTTTCTTCCAGCATTTATAGGAGTTTCTTTGGAACTCCCACATTGTACTCATACTAGACATATATTTTTAGGCCCATTGACCTACTGTTGTGGTCACTTGTTGGAAATTAGTAATATTATATTATCATCTTATCTATCACGCAAAATGCTAAGAAATATCAGAAATATAAGCCTTGACACAGTGTTGGGTCTTGATTTTCTTGTTTATGAAATTGTTGACAATAATTGGAAAGGTTAGAAAAAAAACACAAAATATAATTAATTATAATATTCAACAGACTTCAATTTCACCACAAAAAGGTAATCAAAACTGATATTTCAAAAATTGTCAAGAGTAAAAGCATAAAGTAAGAAAATAAGGTTCAACAAAATTATTACTGCTTATTAAAATTTTGATTAAGATTAGATCACTTTCAATGAGATGGGAGAACAATAAAGTTATAAACTACAACAGCGCAAGGTTAAAATTTACAGGTGTTAAACTTTGTTGCAATGAAAACCTTTTTTTCTTTTTCCAAATATCTATAATGATCATAGCACAATGGGTGGACCCGGACCCTACCAATCGTAGTAATTTAGTAACTGATGGAAATTTAAATGCACGAACAAGAAATTTCGTGATTTATATCTCCTTGGCAGACATGTTTGTAGAGTCTAAAGACACCCATAAGACTTCAACATTGGTTGAGTTGAAGGAAATCTATGTCCTCCCCTACAAATATTAGCACTTGGAAACACTTCCAGTCATTACAATTCAAAATAATCCAACAAATTTGCAGAATTTAAACTATTGAGTGAAATGGCATGCATCATCGTATGGTTTAAAAAAGAAAAAAACAATTAGATCTTGATATGCTGAGGATCTCTAGGAAAAATTGGTGGAATTGGAGAATAATTCAAAGGTGCTCCAATAGCCACCTTTAAAGGTTTTCATTTTGAAGGAAGCAAAAATGGCAATGACGAAAAACTTTTTGCAGCTACAAGATAAAATATGCTAAGTTGATAGCTAGTTGGAAGTTGTGCAGATGGAACTTAGGTTTGCCCCACACTTTGCTTGTTTATGTTGATGAATTACCAGGTGTGGCAATGCTTTTGCTTATTGTTCAAATTTTACATGTTTAATTCATGTACCTATCCTCCCTTCATAAATAAAAGGATTTCTAATGATTTATAATATTAAAAAGATTAAATTAAAAGATAAAGGGAATAATTTATAAAAATAAGGGCCATGAATTCAAACTGGAACTTCAAATATTATTTGTTGAGAAAAAAATGGAATAATGATCAAGAGAAATTATTTAACATAATTGAAGGAATCACTTGTAAACAAACAAGCCTCAAGGAGATAGGAATATTCTTAATGTCAAGTCAAGAGTGGGGTTTCTAATGATGGTCAATGGAGGGAAAAGGTTTCTTCAAGTTGCACCTGTGGCATGCCTAACCAGGATTTTAGCAGGAATGTTTAGGATGTTAAAACTTAAGACCTTCTGATTTAGTTTTTCTTCTGGCTCATGGAACATAAATTTTTGTTCAAAAATGTATTTTCTTGTGTTCAAGGGTTTCAAATTTGAAGGCTGAGCAAAAAACAAAAAACACAACTCCGTGACTTGGGCTTGTTGGCAGCAACTCCGTGACTTGGGCTACTTGGCAGCAAGGCAGATGTAACTTGGGCTTGGAAAGCACTTTTGTTTGTTTTTGCTGAAAATATAAAAGCTTGGCCTATGCTTTTGTTTGTTGTTACAAATTTTGATGTTTCGTGCCATATACCTATGTTCCCTTGGTAGATTAAAATATTTGTAATGATTAATTCATTTTGAAAAGATTAAATTAAAAGCTAAAGGGCATAAATAATATAAATAAGCATTGAGTATTCAAGTGAACCTTGGAAAATTATTTATTTTGGATTAAAATAATAATAATAATAATGATGATGATGATAGCAAATCGTTGACATAATTGAAAGAACCTCTTCTAAAAGATCAAGGTGATTGGAATAATTTTCACATGGAGTTGAGAATTGAGCTTTCAAGGAATGTCTAATGAAGGGAGAAGGCTGCAACTCTAAAATGTCTGACTAGGATTCTAGCAAGACCATTTCATTTGCGTGGACCTACAGGTTATGTATTTCTTCTGGCTCCTGGAACTTGATGTTTTGTTGAAATTGTGTTTTCTAAGGTTAAATACTTAATTGATAAAGTAAATTCCATTTATTTTTTTCTATCTTTCAAACTTTTGTCTGTATTTTCTAATGTAAATATTTTGGACAGTAATTTTATCTCTACTTCTGTCATAAGTGAAACATCCATATTTTTTTTAAATGTGAATAATCTTAACACATGCAAAAGTGAAGAATGATACATTGTAAGAAAATGAGATCAGTGGCATACTTTAATCCTGGAGAAAATGTATGATACGTTTGGACCTTTCGGATCTCAAGTTGTAGGTAGATAGTTGTGCCCAAATTATGTATGTCCCTATAAATGGCTGTAAGGAGAGGGGCGATCCCAAATTATGTATATAGCTAGATATGGATATAGCATTTGCATGATCATTACCAGGATGAAAACCTGGAAGGATGTGTTCTCAAGATTTATACAATATAAATAAATAATATATTTACCTATTTTAAATTGAGAAATTGGTCCAGGCATCCTAAACACACAAGTCTCTTCAGTCCCAACTTCCATGTGCAAATCGAGGCTAGTCTATGGTATGGAGTTTGTCATGATACTAGAGAAGAGCTAATAAGCAACATTGCACTGACCTAAAGATGCGAGCTAGTGAAAACCCATTTTAGGTTAGGAAGAAATTAGCTTACAACAAAAAATTGAATACATATTGTTTCAATAGTTTAAATAATATTCAACAATTTAAGAGAGAAATTGGGCTGATAATTCATTGGTCTAAAAAATTATTTGATAGAAAAATTTGTTTATTTATAGAAACTAAGTGAAAACATTACCTAGCTCTAATTGCACTATGAAAAGATCTGGTAGGAAAGGTTGCCACATATTTAGTGAAGACCCTGAGAATTTCATAAAAATCTAACATGTCAAATCAAGACAAGTATTTTGGTGATTCTATAATTTGAATGGATGAGTAAGCTAGAAAATAACTTAACCTCATTCCCTGTTGTAAGTTTAGCATCAAGTGATAAATTATGTTCCCTTTGAGAATAGTCTCACCAGGTCTCTTCACCTCCTTTGGATGCAACTTATGTCTTCTTCTCATTTACTTTGAAGCATCCTTTTATTTATCCATCTCATTAAGTAAAATTATGTCAAATTGTCTTTCCACTGCAGAAAGTGAAATGTTACCTAGGACTGTTGCACTGCTTCTTCTTTTATTAACCAAATTATCCCCTTCATGAGTAATGTGAACTGCATTGTTGTGTGACTCCCACATGCATATGCTGTCAACAAACTTCAAATTTTTCAAGAAATATATAGAGACATTATTTCATGATATATCAGGGGGTTTCTTTACTATGTTTCTAGTTCGCTGATTCGGTGCACTTGTTTTGCATGTCAACATGTAATATGGATTCTCACATAAATTACTAGCAAACAAAGATGAACTATTCTCCTCTCGAGAAACCTTACCATCAAAATCATTGGAAACTTCACTACTATCCTAGCTTGAACATGACGAAACATTTGACTTGGGATAAAATGTACCATTCCCATCCTTAAGATCCTTGTTCCAAATTCCAACATAGAAGCTACCATCTTCCTATGTATAGATACCTTCCCCATGTTGAAACCCATCTAACTAGTTTCCATCATAGTTATTCCCATTTTCCCATGTAAGGATACCTTTCCCACATATAATACCCCCTTTCCATTCAACCATATATTCGTTACCATTATCCCAAATATATCGCCCCTCCCCATCCTGCACACCATGCATTAATAACCCTTCATAGAAATCCCCATTTGCATAGTATTTTCATCCATGACCATGCTTATCATTCATCTCCCAATGGCCCTTGTAAGTGGAACCATCCACCCCAGTGAGCCATAGGACTGGACATACAGAACATGAGCCACTAGGTGGGATTTTCCTTAGGACTAGAGATTTCTTAATAGACTCTTCTCCATACATTTTTTCAAACCATCACATCCATTTTTGAAAATGAAGGTGGAGGTGTGTGAGACCAACAATACTAGAATTTTCACAGCTCAAATATTGCAGTTCATAACAGAACCATTGACTGAAGCGATGAGATTATTATTGACATGGAAGGGTCCCCAACTCAATAATAAATGATCCCGGCACAATCAAATCATCCCAACTATCTTGAACCTCCAAGATCCTCTGTTCAATCCAATTAGGCAAAGGAAAACTGGAGAAACTTTGTCACAATGCTTTCATGCTCGGCCCCTCCAATGCATTTTCGTCGATCCTGTAGGCATAGATCCAAAATAAGTCCCATGCTTGTAGCAATGCACAAAAAAACCAAAAACTATAGAACAAATAAATAGTCATGGACAATGAAATCTCTGCATTGAATGAAACCTGCAATGCAAAAACACAGGCTTATGTGATTAACCCTTATCTAATGAAGATTTGTTCCTTACCAATACTTCAAAATAGAGTGTCAAAAAAGTATTATCATGTATTGCACCAATGAAGACCGAGATGATTTAAAATCCCACATTGATGATCTGGAGTGAGTGCAAGCATGGAATCACATTGCTTCCTATTGAAATGAAATCACAAGGAGACACATAGCCCACAATAACATGGGTAGGATAGGATTCATGAATACAATACAATACCTTCAATTGGAAGAGGGCCCATCATCATATGAATCAGCATGCTCTCCCTACAAATCTCAAACTAGCAGACACAAGAGGAGAGGGGGCCCTTGTCATTTCCATGTATATTATAGTTTAGCTCACAAAAATACCTGAATCCATGCATAATAAATCATCCTTCTTCTTAATTCCAATTTTGCATTAAAGTAAGAAACTATGTTTAACAATGGAGTTGTATGTCAATATCAAGAAGCTCTGTAACATCTTCCTCTCATCCCATGTCTACATAACAACAACAACGCAAAAAACCTTAGACAAACCCTTTACTTCTATCTCATAAATATTAGCCTCGAATGCTATTTGGGTGCATGCCAACATTCTATGATACACTCCTAAAGTGCTAAGATTTGTGACATGCTGTTATTATTATTATTATTAATATTAATTAATATCTCCAAATTCATACTTTTATTTGGAGAATATGGGGTAACACTATGAAGCAAATCTTAAACCTACATTTCAAAATTTTGGACAAACAAATCTCTAGGGGTGAATGATAAAATCTTATTACATCATCTTTGAATATTGTAGAAAAAAAGTAGTCCTTACACATTAAAAGTGGTAGACTTAAATAAAATATGGAGGTGACCTTAGGTTTGTAATATAGTTATACAAGTCATTGTGTCTTGGTGTTATAAGTTGAACTCGTATCTCTAAATGCCTTTGTAGTTAAGTTAAAGTGCCAAGTAAAAGTCGCTCTCGAACAGTAAATAGAGATAAGCTTAGATATGAAATGTGTGTGAGTGTGATGTGTGTTTCCATGTGAATTCCCATCTTCTCTTATTATAAGTTGGGAATTTACCTCTATGTTTTCAATCACTCTTTTACTATGTAAAATAAATCCCATGGGAATTAAACCTTGTTAAATAGCATACCATAATGTTGGAAGATTTGATAGGGGCCATAAAAATTGAGCAACTAATTGCCTTTTTCCTTGATAGATGTCTGTTTATAAGGCCAAATATGTAAAAACATTTGATAGACTTCTTCAAAGTAACAATATGAGCATTATTGAAATGCTTGTTGCTTCATTCCATTTTAAACCAAGACAAAAATGTCCTTAAGAGTACAAAGAAAGTTAGCTTTTATGTTAATATTGATATCCACTTCTTGTGCCTTGAATGTTATTGGTAAAAATGTGGGTATGGATGGGGAGGTTGTCCAAAAAAACCTTGTAGGGTGACATTTTGGTAGCACCATGATAGGTGGTATTGTACCAGGGATGATTTTAAGGAACCATACTTATTTAAAAGTGTATAAATGTTGGCAAATATTACCAATTCTTAAAACGCCAACTATAAAATGATTGATGATATTTTTCAAAAAATATTTTAAATTTCAAGGATTTTATATCCTTTATATAATAATTTGGTGATTTTTAGGATGAAAACTTATTACCCCATCAAAATTTGGCAAAATAGGGCTTGAAAAAATGCAAAATGGTGAATCTTTTTTGGGAGAAAAACATGGAAAAATAGCCCACTGGGCTAAAATTCGTTGCTAAAATTATCCCTGTATTGTACTACCTTTCTGCAAGGGGGGTGTAAGCAGGGGGGGGGGGGG
>LPNX010828827.1:229648-262490 GCA_001517045.1 Pseudotsuga menziesii
TCAACACATCGCAACCTCTATTAGTTGTTATTAAGTCCAATATCTCAAGTCCTGCAATATCCATAAGTATTATGACATGCATCATCATCGTGGACATCAAAATTTTCATCATCATCATCATCATCAATTTCATATGGCACATCAACATCATCTTGATCATCATCCTCATTATCATCATCGTCATCGGCATTAAGTACATTATCAACAAAATCATCGTCATCATTGTCATTATGGTCACTCATATGCCATTAGTGTTCTTAATCACTCATCAACATTAGGATTAATTGCATGTAATTGTTGAGTTAATTTATATGTTGTTACAGTCATTTCGATGATAATAGGATTTTTTAGATGTCATTATAGACATTTAGGTTCCATTAGAATCAATTAGGATCCAAAAGTGATACCACATGCATAATCATTGTTGACATCCACATCGCCATCATCATCATACAATAAATAAACATCGTTGTCGCCATCATAGTCATTATCAATATAATTGAGATAATAATGAGAAAGGAGCCCTACTTCCTCACAAGAATGCACGATATAGTGTCCTATTTATCAAATCATATCCATACACTCCATCACAATTATTGTAATGCATCATCATCATGTTGTTAGGGCCAATCAGATGCCATTAGGGTCTATCAAATGTTGTTTGGGACACTCAAATGCCATTAGAGAAATTTAGGTGACATTAAGGTAATTTACCCCTCATTAAGATTAATCAAGATCTAAAAGTCCCATGATTACGATCATTTACGTGCCACTATGATAAATCAAGATCCAAAAGTACCATCACATTAATAATGATCATTGACATTGAAATTGATATATCGAACGTTATGTCGCACATTTTCTGAACATAATTCCTAGCTCTAAACCTAGTGCGATTCCTAGCGCAGTTCCATTAGAAATTTCTAGCATTATTCTAGGTGCTATACTTGGCGCTATGCTAGATGTTTTCTAGGCACAATTCCTCAGTCTATACTTGGCACTATATTGGATGTTTTTCTTACTGAAATTCATGGCACAATTCATGTTGCTAACCTTGGATTAATATATGATGTTATGCTATTCAAGATGTTTTTTTGGAGGCTATTCTTGGTGTTATATGGCATGTTTTTTTCGACTAATTGGGATGTTAACTTGGATTCTAATTGGGATGATAATTTTGATCCTATTTAGGATGCTAATTGCGATGCTAATTAGCATCAAAAATAGCGTCAAATTTTTAAAATGGACGCTAATTGGGATTCTACTTGGGACGCTAATTGGGATTATATTTGGGACACTTATTGGGACGCTAATTGGGATACCAATTAGCATCCAAAATAGAGACAAATTTTAAAAAGGGACGCAAATAATGCCATTAAAAGCGCCATCCCATGGAAAAGCATCCACTTTGTCCAAAAAAATGATGAAAAATACACTAAAAGTGATAGTGGACGCTAAAAAGGACGATAAAATACATGCTAATCATAGGGTTTTGTTCTAGTGTCACGAGGGCTCTCCTGCGCCTGAACATCAAAATACTTCTAGCTTATCTATTTATCTGATTAATCTTAGCTTAAACGAATAGAGGTAGCTACTAAATGTAACCACCAACCTAGCTACACTGATACAAAGATCCCATGAAGTAGTTATCAGTTCATGAATAAGATGCATCCAAGAAGGAACTAGGTCAAGCACTTTAGATAGTCTCGATTAGGTAGCTCGCATTGAGTATTGAAAGCAGGAAATACAAACAAGTGCATTCGACTTGTTGGAAGGAAACTTATGCAATTTCAATATTTGAAGGGAATAAGACACATATTGATACTAGTAAAGGAGACAGGGCTAGATACCCTCGTGGATTATATAACCAAATTTCCAGAACACCATGATACGACCACCTTCTAGGAACACCAAGGCTTGTGAAGTGGAAATTTCAGAACTAGAATAATTACCGTATCAGAGAGCTCACCTGGAAACTTTAATTTTATATCTTGCCAAAGAACATTTTCATGTTTATGGTTTCCCAATAATCGAAGTCCTCTCCAATCGTTGGACATAAAACCAACTCATATAGCTTCTTCTTGTCTCGAGCTAAGACTAGAACATCCTTTTCTCATTGCTATTTTTCCAAGTATCTTTTTCCTGTGTAATGCACAACTTCATTGTTGTTAACAATCACATGAGGACAACATTGTTTCATCAATCTATAGTATCCAAGTATGCATTAGGTAACAAGAAAAAAAAATGTCATTCCATAATTTATCATTCATCTAAATACCAATTTACACCTTTAATTCTACGAGGATCTTTGATTTTTAACCCTTACCATAAGCCACATGAAGAACTAATGTTATTATGACCACCTAGAATGAACTACTATCAGGGCACTACAAAGACCAACGTTTGTAGTTGGGGCACTACAAAGACCAACATTTTTTGTTGTAGGCAAAAATGAAACTTCAGTTTATCTAAACCTTTAAAGGTTTTATTGGCAATTGTGAAGAAGAATATGCATTTCCACCCAAAGATAATTTATGGAGTGTTGCACAACTAAGCACACATAGGGAAAAATATCCCTAAAATTTACGAGATGTAATTTCTACTTCCTCTTTGGCTTAAACCATTGGATTCTTTGACTGCTACTGAAAGGACAACTAGTTTACATGCAATTGCATGGAAACTTTTAGTGGAAACTTATAATAATCACGAGTCTAGGAGGAAGTCTTGTACGAGTAACTAACTATGCTCCATTTTATCCTTTACTCCTAGTCCTTGAAATTAATTTGGTAGTGAGATGCATGGAATCTAGTTGAACTACAAATGATCACTCACTGATGAGATATTTTGCTTTCTTTCCTTCTTAGGGGGAGGAACCATTCGACGGAGAGAGAACGAGCATTTTTTGTAGGGGAGGATCACGCATGTTTTGTATGGGAGAAATGCATGTTTATTACTGCGAAGTGCGATAGTGCAATGGTTTATAAAATATCTTTCCTTAGGGTGAATTGAGGACACGTGAACCATGGAATCCGGGCACCCTAATGTAAGATGAAATAGTTATGTTCGGACCTATACAAACAACAACAACAACCTAGCGTCTTAACCTTATATACCGTTTTTCCATTACCTGAACTTAGATCTTGGAAGGGCTTGCTTGACAAGACAAACAACATTTTAGATGTCCAGTTTTTCGAACACTCTACTTGTCGTGATATTTCAAACACGTATCAATCTTTATTAATTCCACATATATATCAAGATAGATGGAATTGACACAATCTTGTTGAATCAATGAAATTTTGATGTTAACTACGTTATATTCTATTTTTACTTATTTCAAGAAAATGCACTACCTTAGTGGCTAGGAATACAATTTTGATTAACATGGATGAGTCAAATCGTATAGTCAAGAATTCATATCATCGACTCTAATCATAATTGAGTTTCACATCACAAAGTTTTAGTCCCCACTAAAAATAAAGTTTGAGTATGCATTATTGTTAGAAAGGATGACATAGTTAGTTTTAACGGGTACCAAAACTAGTAGCATATATTTGAACCGTTCTTTCTTATAGTGTATTATGTGTTTATCCCTTACCTTAGCACACAATCCTTCTTACAATTTTAAAAGTCTATATATCAAACCAAACCAAACCAAAGAAATTAAATTCAGGCACAACCTTATCCTTCTTTGATAAATCCATGCTCTAACCTTATAATTCTTTGTTCACGAGAATTCATAAATTGATCATAAATAACTATCTCGAACATAAATATTTATAATAAAAACAACTCTTACATACATAGATATCTTTATTAAAAAGCAATTGTTCGAAGTTAAATTTTACAAGTATGTGAACTAAATCTCTCTCAAGCACACTTCTTGTTACTATTTTAAAAAGTAACCATATGCACACTTATATCAGCAATATACCCTCATATCATATCATCGTTATACGATTAACTTCAAGGTGTTCCATGCTTGATGATTGGGTGATAGAATGCCATCAAGTTAGTCGTGTATGTTCTGAACCTCTTGAGTGTATTTATGTATTTTAATGGTGGACGATTTCTTCAATACTCGTCTTCGCATGCCTTTTTATGTGTTATTTGTTTCAGCAGTGGTCTTCTATTAGATATTACTACCTTGATAAAAAAACACGATCCATGTTGTCTGAATGTTTCCTATATTTTCTAAATATTCAATTTCATATAACTGTTCATGTCACCAAAATCCTTTAGGAATTCAATCGTTACATATCAGTCTCGTAGGGGCTATTGTAATCGTCCTACCATTTTTTTCATTAATATGGCACACAAAAGAAGATATTATTCCTAAGTTTTGAATATGCAGCATTTTCCCATCCAATGATATTGCAAAATATTTCTCTCAACCAATTAACGAATTTAACATCTCATTTCACCTCATTTCGAGGCATACATATTTTAGATATGGATTTCATGAAATAATGCTAAAATGATTGTTATCATTACTTCCCCACATTAAATTTAAAGGTGGTGGGTGTGATTGCCCAAGCTCTAGCATTGCATGATAGTGAACGTTGCTTCTATGTATCATGCTATCTACATGCAATGCATGTGTCATGACACTTCTTCTACATGTTTTTTAATTTGCACAAGATGGAACAACCAGCTCGAACATGGAATTAGAATAACATTTCCCAAACTCAAATGGAGGAGACCAGTGTGAATAGGACAAACGAATCACAATCATGCGAATGTTGTTGGAATATCTGTTATCGGACTAAGATAAATGAATCACAATCACGAACATATAATGCTATTTATACTCTTTCTTTGGCAAATAAATTAAATTAGTCACTCTTTGGCAAATAAATTAAATTTGACTAATTTAAGGCATTCATTAAAATACCACAAAGTTTATATTCTTAATATGAAAAATTCAAATAGAAATCAAATTTTGTACTCACGAGGGTGCTCTTATGCTTGAACTTCAACATAATTCTAGGTTATTTGTTTCTCTCAATAAGCTCATCTTAAACAAACAGAAGCAACAACTAAAGGTAACCACCTTCCCAGCGGCATTCATACAAAGATTCTGGTAAGTAATTACCAGTCTGCGAATAATATGCATCTTGAAAGGCAGTAATTCAAGCACTTTAGATAAGGCTCAATTGGATGGCTCTCATTCAGTATGTGAAGAAGGAAATATAGACAAGTACATCCTGCTTGATTGAAGGGATGTTATGCTATCTTAGAATTTGAAGGGAAGAAAATACATGTTTGTATAAGTAAAGGAGACAGGTCCAGCCCCGTGTAATGCCCAATATTTTGCATTTGGTATTTAAACTCTAATATGAATTAAATCAACATTTTAATTGCTTATTATCTATTTGACTTAGTTACATTCATTAAGACTATCATTTTATGAACATATGTACTCGATAGATATGTGGATAGTAAATAGAACTTATCATTTTATTTTAGATCAATGTTGATGAATATGTTGTCATTTTAACATGCAATTTAATAGGGGATATTAATATGTGAATGTCTGCAACGTTATACTCTCAGATAGAACAAGTACAATATATGTTTCAAAGATACCTACTTGATTATATTAAATGTTGTTTTAGTGACATGGATTAACACTTGAAAAGTTTGAGTATGCTTATACATAAGGTTTATGTGAGTGGCAAATTGACCCACATGTTGGTTGGCTATGAGATAACTACATTCTTATATTGCCAAGGGGCACGAGATGTCTTGGACATGGGGAGGATAATGATGTTATATCAAATTTTATCTTGTTTAATTTTGAATATCAATATCTCTATGAATTTTGGGTGTGTGTGAGTTTTGACAGGAACTACGACTTGCTAAAAGTGGGTTTTCAATCAAGAGACCCCGTAGAACAATGATCGAAGAGTACAGTTGATGTAGGGAGTTGAACACAATACTATTAGGGGGGGTAGAGGAATTTTCCACCGTTTATCCCTCGAAACCTAGAGTCGTGGGAGGCTTGTTCTTAGCGCACTCCCCTAGATGTGTGATGACGACTAGTGAGTGCCTGCTAGGGAAGCTTGTTCAACTTGTAGGACTCGACACTTCTACTTAAAGGTTTTATATGTGGTCAAGTTGTGTAGTCGATGCCATAGTATATTCCAGCAAAGGATGGGATGGTGATGTCAGGACATGGAATCAGTGGTGATTAGGAGGTTTGAGTATTTATGGGAATGGATGGTACCGATGAGGGATTGGATGGTGTTTTTCATTGATAAAAAACATTATGATCATATACTCGATGCTTCATTATGTTTAAATAATTTAGTTTTATTGCTTTTGTATGAATGATTATGAATGAGAAATCATGCATTGATTATGTTGGTATTTTGTATGTTGTTGGAAGCATATAATAACAATGCATTAAGGAATTAAAAGTGATTATTAGTACCCATGCTTAAGGCGTGCATGCTAGCCACGTATACTACAATTTGTGAGTATATTATTATGAGTGGTTGATTAATGAATTATTGTAGTATTACTTATATATATAATGACTTTGTTGACTTGTATTATTTGATTATTGAATAATACACATAAAATGACATATATCTTATATAGTAAATAAAAATATCTTATTTAACTTATGTATGGGTGGATAATGTAAATAAATGTATAGATAAGGTTCCATAAATTTTAGAAAAATACTTGTCATAGTTGCATTTAAGATAGTATCATGACAAATGAGATTTTGTAACCATGTTTATTAACATTTTATTTATTTAAATCATTTTATTATTTCTTTGAGAAAATAAACTTATTTGAGTGTGAATATTATTATATTGGAATTTATTGATGGATAGGGAGGAGGAGGAGAAATTTTGGGTTATAATTAGGATACCTGAGGTTGCAAGAGGGGAGGTTCTTTTCTTGAAGATACTTTGTGAGGTTTTTGAAAGGGAATGGGGGAATTTGGTGATATTGTGAGGATGGAAAGTTTGGAAGTGTTAGAAAATTTTGAGAATTCTTGGAAGAATATATATAGCTTACTCGTGCATCATTGTTCTGTTCTCTGGGGTCTCAGGCACAGATGCCGAAGAGGTCAAGTGGATGGGTCTTGGGGCTAAAGAGTTGGCTAGAGGCCTAGCTGGACGGGAGGTAAAACTGTGGCCCTGCTTTGGGAAATGAATATGCAAGCATCTTGAGGAGAAGATGAAAGCTTGGCTCAGTTTGGACTTCTTCACTATTTTTATATTGATGTATTTCTCTTGTTATTTTAAATTACTCAAGTAATTTTGTTATAAATATTTACATAATATTAATATTTTTTTGGTTACATGATTTTATGATATTCATTTTTTGTGAATAGGTAATGGAATACTAGTAATTATGAAAGTATTTGATAATGAAGTAATCACCTTTAGTGGGTGTTACAGTCCCTTCATGGATGATACTACCAACAATTCGAAACACTGTGATACAACCAACCTTCAAAAAAGACTGATGCTTATGAAGTGGGAATTTTAGAACTAACAAAGTTACTGTATCAGAGAGCTCACCTAGAAACTAAAAGTTTATATCTTGCCAAACCAGACTTTTAGGTTGAGGGTTTCTGAATAATGGATGTCATCTCCAGTCGCGAGACATAGTACCAACTCATATAGCTTCTTTCCATCCCCGTATAAAACTAAAACACAATTTTCCTATTACTGTTTTACTAAGTTGCTTTTCCCATGCAATGAACAACTTCATTGTTGTTTACAATATCATGATGAAAACATTGTTTCAGCAATCTATAGGTATCCAGAGATGCATTGGGTAAAAAAAAACTTTGCATTCCATCATTCGGCGTTGATCTAAATCCCAAATTACACCTTTGATTCGAGGAGGATATTTGATCTTTAACCCATAACATACTCCACCTGAGGAACTAACGTTATTATGACTAGATATAATGAATTGCAATCGGGGCACTATGAAGACCAACATTCGTAGCTATACGAAGAACCAAAACTTTATTTTATCTAAACCTGCAAAGGTTTGCTTGGAAAATGCAAAGAAGAATACGCTTTTCCATTAGATTAAAAATGATGGAGGGTTGCATAACTCAACATACATAGGGAGAACTCTGCCCAAAATTTGCCAGATGTAAGCTCGAAATCCTCTTTGGATTAAATCGTTAGTTTCCTTGATTGATAATGATAGGACACTTGGTTTCCATGCAATTGCAAGGTAGCTTTTAGTGGAGATTTATAATAATCACCAATCTAGGACAAATTCTTGTACAAGTTACTAGATATGCTCCATTTTCTCCTTTTACTCCTAGTTCTTGAAGTCTGTTTGGTAGTGAGACACACCCAAGCTAGTGGAACTACAAATAATCACTCGTTGATAGGACAAACACCATTTCATACATTCAGGGTCTCAAACACTCTACTTGTATATTAAATATTCATTAAATCCACAAGTATATTATGATCCATGGAATGGAATTTCTACAATCTTGTTGAATCGGTGACATTTTGATGTTAAATATTATAGTCTATTTTTTTTTCAAGAAAATGCACCACATTATTGATTAGGTATATATTTTTTACTAACTTGGGTAATGTTGTTAAACCATATAGTCAAGAAGTTACTTTTTAGAGTCCATGGGGATTTTACTTAGTGAACCTGTCACATAGCACGTGCGATCATGAGATATTAAAGAATACCCTTAATTTCTAGAGATATTGACCCAAACTCTTTTTATTGTAACCCCCTCCCAATTCTTAAAACCTCATCCCGACCCATTTTTATACCTCAATCCTTATAAACCACCCTACCCACCCACACCTTGAACCCCTCATCCCCCCAATACCAATATATTGGTTCAATTTTTGATAATTTTAAAACCCACAATATGAACTAACATGATAGGATATTGGTCAACAAGTGAAGCCCCGTGTTAGAGTCCAATCATAATTGAGTCTCACTTCACAAAGTATTAGTCCCCACTAAAAGTAAAGTTTCAATATATATTAAAATCAGAAATGACAACATAGTTAGTTTAAACGGGAATTAGTAGCATATATTTGAACTGCTCTTTATTCAAGTGTATTATGGGTTTAGCCCTTACCTTATCACACAATCGTTGTTACAATTTTAAAAGTCTATATGTCAAACCAAATCAAAGAAATTAAATTCATACTCAACATTGAAGTGTCCTATCACTAGCAATCAATGAAGTCGATGATTTAATCCAAAGAGGAATTCGAACTTACATCTGCTAAAGGTTGGAGAGAGTTTTACGTATGTATGCTTAGTTGTGCTACACTCCATCAACTTTCATATGATGGAAAGGCATATTCTTCTTCACACTTGCCAATCAAACCTTTGTAGGTTTACATAAAATGAAGTATCGGTTCTTCCTACATGTACGAATGCTGGTCTTTCTAGTGGCCTGATAGCAATTCATTCTAGTTGGTCATAATAACGTCATCTCTCATGTGGCATGTGCCATGGGTTAAACACCAAAGGTCCTCCGGGAATCAAAGGTGTAAGTTGGGATTTAGATCAAGGCTAAATGGTTGAATGTAAATTTTTTTTCTTGTTACCCAATGCATCTCCAGATACCTATAGATTGTTGAATCAATTTTTTTTATCATGATATTGTAAAGAACAATGAAGATGTGCATTACATGGGGAAATGATACTTGATAAAGCTATAATGGGAAAATAATGTTCGAGTTTTAGCCAGGGACGACAAGAAGCTATGTGAGGACACTTGTAACTAGTTATGCTACAACTAGTTACAAGTGTGCTCAATTGGTAGCTTGTAACTTGAATTCAATAGAATGCTCCATTTTCACCTTAGGAAACTTGTAACTAGTTATGCTACAACTAGTTGCAAGTGTGCTCGATTGGTAGATTGTAACAGTAATTCAATAGAATGTTCCATTTTCACCTTAGGATTTCAATAGAAACAAGTGTCCACACTAGAAATATAAAGTTATTATAAATACAAATATTAAAAAAATCATTATTAAACATATTAAATATTGGAAAAATAGTAACATCACACAAGAATTATAGTCAAACATTCTATTAAAAATATAAAAATAACATTAAATTTTTTTAATTAAATTATAATATGAAACAACCTCATTTATTTAATTTACATGTTTATTATATTCTCATAATAAAAACAATAGACTAACTGTTAGAGGTTTTCAGCTTTTTCGAGTTTCATTTATTTAATTTACTTATTTATTATATCCTTATAATAAAAGCACTAGGCTAAATATGAGAGGTTTTCAACTTTTTCCAATTTTTTTTTCTTTGCTTGTTTTTCAAATAAAACCCTATAAATTTTAAATTATTTTTTGAAACAACATATAATAGTTGTTAAACTTGCATAATATTGATGCTTTGAGTTATTTGAAGATGTTGAACTCATTTATACATTCAAAATTCAAAAATAAAATTTGAGCAATTCAAAATTCAATTTTATAAAAAAAATAACTAAATTTTAATAAAAATATTATTAAAATGTACAAAACAAATTTTAATAAATACACTACTCCATTATACAAATGTGTTATACTTTCCTGTTGAAATATTTTCTTGGTTTGTTTAGAAAGAGGTAGAGTACGGATAAAATATGAATGGCATTATTCACAAAGATAATAGAAATCGGGCCTTATAAGGATGCGAATAAAATATCATGATGCATTGTTTCAAGTAGTAAGGAGTTGAACTTATGATCCATATTTTAATGAAATGTTAAAGATAATGTATAGTTTAAGATAGAAAAATTTCAAAGTGTTTTTATAGATTTTTATATATTTTAATTGCGTCAAAAGACGCTCTACAGTCCAGTATGGGGGAGATCTTCAAACATAACGTTTTGTAACGTTTTTAATGTAAATGTCGGCTATAAATTTTATGAGGGAGATGTTGTAACATTATGTAACGTTCCTCATGTAAATGTCGGCTATAAATATTATTTCCTATTATGACGGAGATGTTGTAAAGTTATGTAATGTTCCTCATGTAAAGTTCGGCTATTAATATTTACTTTTTACTTTTATTTACTTATGATGTAGATTTTGTCGACCATTAATTAAAAGTAAATATTTTTTCTGGCCCATTAAAATAAAATAAAAAACCATTGCAATTAAGTTAACCCTTTTTCTGCATTCTTGGTAATATGGTGACACCAATCAATATTTTAAAATTGAATGGGAACTCATTTTCTTGAATGAAATGTGACTAGAAAAAGGAAAGCATTATAAATATGGTGAGAATGTTTGTATTGCTATGTTTTTACTTATCATGTTCATATAATTGAATAATTTGTTTGATTTCCGTGTTCGATTTATTTTGAAAATTTTAATGACAACATTTTATAAATATCTATGTTGCAAATTTATGTTAAAAATAGTTCATTTTCTCATTTCCAAGTCTATTTATACTTTATCCCAACATTTGCAATAAAAAGATACATTTTAAAGTTCTCGTGCATGGAAAACTTACCCTACCATATTTAAATGTAGTTACAATCCAATGGTTTTGGAAGGAGATGCTAACTCAGCCATTAATCTATGAAGTGTTCATTATTTTTTAAAGTAGATGCTAACCCAATAATTCAATCTAAATTGATCATACATTTTCTGCCTTAACAAATGATGCAGGACTAGCATGCAAGAATTTAAGGCAAGCCCACACAATATTTGAGTATAATGTTCTACAGTGGTTTAGGAAAATTGTTTTTTTTTCAAATTTGGCATTAAGAAAAACCTCAAAAAATTGTTGAATAAATGTTTTAAATCAACTTTTTCTGTAAAAATGTCTTAATAATTGGCATAACAAGATTATGTAAAAACCAAGTAAAATGTTTTAAATCAACTTTTTGAGTAAAAAAAATATTAAGGAAAAGCCGAGGCATCCGATTTCAAGATTTTAATTAAGGCAAATCAAACAAGTTCAAGATTATAATTGAGGAAAATTAAATGTAATTCAGTCAAAGAAAAGGATATTACCAGCATTTATCATGGTGGAGATAATACCTAAGGAGCAAATTTCCAAAGGAACAATTGTCTCCTTTCATGTTGCATTTAGTTTTTTCCTCATGTTGTGTTAGTCTTATCCTCCTAAATTAACTTAGTTATTTTAACTTAATTAATCAATATAATGTACCTAACTATTTATTCCTACCCAATTCATCCCTGTAAAAATTACAAATTTCCAAATTAATAATCCAAGAAGCCATTTAATCTACCTAAACATTTTAACTATGAAATCAAGACATTAACTTAGTCATTAAAATAATATATATATATATATATATATATATATATATATATATATTCACTTTATTCTACCATCTTAAATTTAATTATACTTATTTTAAAGTATTTATAATTTTGCTGCCAAATCAAACTCCGAGTTCGCAAGATGCTCTAGATTCCAAATGATCGTAGCATAGAATAGCAGCTACCACAAGGTGAAGAAATGAACGATATGATGGATGATTACTAGTATTATAATAAGATGAGAGAGTAGATGAGAGAGTTTATGTGTGGATGTAGCTTTTCATCATCTCATAAATAAATAATTAAAGTCTTTTTATGTTATCAACTTTATACAGTCACTCATCTTGATTGTGTCTCTCCTACTGTTCAGGTTATGTTATGTTATTAGATACTTCATAAAAATAATGTCTGATTTTGAGTTCCATGGAATCTGCCAAAGAGATCGACCTACACACTTGTTATAGCGAGTAAATGGTTTACATAAAGAAGACGCTTCAATCTTTAAAGTTTCTATGGTTTACGTTGTAAAAACCGAAAATGAGATATTGATATTGATAAGCAATTCATGATTTCTCATAAAAGAATAAAATAATTAAAATAATTAACATGATATGATTCAATAGATGATGTTGAAATTATTTCAAAATCTTATAAATTTCAGTTATACCTCAGATAAAATATTAAATTTTTTTTTTTTTAAATCTTGTTAAACTTTAGGTGGGAATAACTCTACACAAGTTAATGCTGAGGCAACACGATTTGTATTTCCTATAGGTTGACATAATTCTAGTGAATACAAGGTGGACCAATCAATATTTGCATTTGCTGTACAATAAGGGANNCAAATTAATGATGTTATTTAATTTAGAAAATGAAAGGAAGACATTACAACGGTAGGCAAATCTCTCTAATTCTTACACAAACATTGAAAAAATTAATTGCACATTTCAATCTTGAGAATGATTGATAGGCAATTTCTTCTAATTCTTGAGTGGATTTCATCCCTCTAATTCCTACACAGACATTGAAAAAAATTAATTACACATTTCATGCTTGAGAATGATTGGTAGGCGAATCCCTCTAATTCCTGAGTGGATTTGATCCCTCTAATGAAAAAGATTAATTACACATTTCACTATTGAGAATGATTCGTAGGAAAATCCCTCTAATTCTTGAGTGGATTCAGTCCCTCTAATGATGGAAATTAACTACACATTTTACTCTTGAGAATGAATGGTAGATGAATCCCTCTACTTCAGATATTGCTAATTGTGTCGAGGTATTTAACAGGTACTATTCCAGTACAAAAATTAAAGATAGTAATCTTACATGGATATATTACCACAACACATGGTTGATATATTCCATAAACAACTATGCAAGGCTCCTTAAACAAACCATGGCAAATTGCACTGAAGGAGATTTGCTAAGATTTTTTTACCAAATTTCAATTAAAAATAAAGAAAAAATAAAAAATTATAAAATTTCAAAAAATATATTATTGAAAACACTAATCAATACCTTCATTTACCAATATTATTTTTCTATGAGCATTGTACCATCCATTCCTGAATTATAATGAAACAAAATTAAGATATGCTGAAATTTTGCAATAATTATTATACTTTAAAATTTCTAAAAAGATTACAATTGTACTTTCAAACAAAAGAAGAGTGATGTTTGGGGTAACATGGAAAACCCTAGACTCATTGTAAATCTAAACCATATTTTTATTTATTTTATCTTTACAAAATTATTGTCTCTATTTTTTAGCTTAACAACTTATTCAATCCTTAATACTTATTACTTACTTTGAGATAATCCTCATAATTCTATTTATGTTTTCAACTTAAGATGTTCCTTACAATGTTTATCAAACTCGAGTTTTTTGTCACCGCCGATGACTGAAACGAGACTAGATCCAAATCCTAGGCTCTATCAAGGGCTAAGAGGGATCAAATATCTCGAGGTGCAAACCTCTTCTGAGGTATTACACTCAAGGAGGTTTGCACCTCCACATATTTCATCCCTCTCGGTGCTTGATAGAGCTTAGGATTTGGATCTAGGATGGTATAGTTTTGATTTAGATTCAATTTTATTGATGAAAACGATGGTCACTAACCTCTAGTAAGATTAAATTTGGTTTATCGCAATTTAAGAAGGATAATACTTGATTTACTTGAAAATCTTGTTCATGTGATAAAAAATATTTCCAAGCTCACTATAGTTTTGGCAAGTTAAGAGGCTATAAAGGTTAGTTTTGTAGAAAATTCTATGAAACTCATATCTAATGTGGCTTTAAGCAAGGTACTCTAACATAAAGTGATTTTCATCTTCAACGCTTGTAGAGTCACTTGGATGGAAAACTCTTTCTTCCCAAGGAGTTTTAGAAATAGACCAATTCCCTATTTCACAATGGAGTTAATGAGAGTTCCTTCTAATCATGTGTATATTAATTTTCTTTCATGACTTAGTTATTAAGAGAAACTTCCAATCTTCAAAATTTTGATTAATGACCTCCTTATAGTATCTTAATTTTCTCTTAATGGCTAAATTTTCCTCACATCACAATTTCTCTTTAAACTTAGATGTAATAATGATTTTAACATTATCAATGTTCTGCAAAATTTCGTTAGCAAGCCATGGCATCTTTAGACGAAATCTGCTTGAGGTGTAGTTGGTTTTGACTTGACTTGACTTGAGTTACAAGTATTGAAACATTTTTAAAAAATTAAGATTTTTTTTAAAAGCAAGTATCATGAAGGGATTTGAACTAGTGGCATTCTATTTACCACTTTTAATATCAATTACCCACTACCAATTAATCTAACTTACATGGGAAAAAAATTAGCATTTTATAATAACGTAAATTTATATTAAAAATTTATGTATAAATTTTTATTATTAATTCTTTTTAAATTAACATTTAAGAATAACATAAATTTATATTAAAAATGTATTTTTAAATTTTTATTTTAATTTTTTTTTAATTAAAAATTTAATGATAACATAATTTTATACACAAAATGCATTTTTAAATTTCTATCATTAAAATTAAAAAAAATCCATATCAATAATAAAAATAATTTTTTTTAATAATTAAAAGTGTCGTATCCTCCCTTTATGAAAAGAAAGCTCATAGAGGCCATTTTTTAAGCTTAAACAATACAAGGATGATACATATAAGGCAGAGAATAATGATAAACACATAATAATGAACATTGACATTTAACGTGGTAAATACCTAGAGAGGGAAACATCCACAAGAAAATGTATTAGTTTTCTTGTTATTCAAAGATCGAGATTAGAGTCACCATATAGCTATTATTCTCTTCTAGTTGTAGATAAACCCTTCAATATCATATATTTCCTCTATGTATTTCCACATAGGGATATATAATTATTTATTATAATTTTTGTTTCATGCAAGCAACAAAAAATAAAAATACGAAAAAACTTGATAATGCTAAACCCCTAAACAATTAGGTGTTGCTAAACTCGAAAAAAATGTCAAATAATATCTTTCTGGGAAATTGGTTGCATCCTTATCAACAATATCTACATTGACCACAATTTACCTCATACCCTGCTCTTGCTCTTTAATCACCTTTTTCCAAGCCAAGAGAATCTATGCACCAATGCAGCTTCTCTAACGTGACTGGTTTTATGAACATGTCTACACAACTCTTTTGAGTGTAGACCTTTTCAAGAAGTACTCTACGTTCAACAACAACTTGTATTACAAAATGATACTTCACATTAATGTGTTTTTTTTACTATGATAAGGAATATTTTTGGTCAAATAAAATGCACTTTGACCATCACATAAAACTTTTATGTTATTCTATATTCCTCCAAACTAAACAGTAACACATTTCACCCATATTGTCTCTTTGCAAGCATGTGAGGTAGATACATATTTTTCCTCTATAGTGGATAAAGCAACAACATCATATAGCTTTGACATCCAACATATAGGACAACCTGCAAGAGTAAAGACAAAACCTGAAGTGGATCTCCACTTGTCCAATATACTTGTAAAATTTGAATCAACATAACTAGAAAATAATCAATTAAACCATCAAAGGTGATAAAATAATTGTTTGTACCTCTAAGGTACCTAAGAACCGATTTCATTGCTACATAATGTTATTTTTCTGGATTTTCCATGTATATACTGACAAAACGAACCGCATCTAAAATGTATGGTCCAGTAGAAACCATCAAATACATCAGACTTCCTACTGCTTTAGCATATGGTAGAAGAGACATACCATTTTTCTTCATGATTACTAAGACACAAACCCCAAGAAATATTATAATGAGAAGATAAAGGGATGTTAACTGGTTCCACCTTATTCATACCGAATCTTTGAACTATTTTCTTCGCATACTTCTCTTTTGATAACCACAACTTAGCATTTTTTTATGACTCTGTGTATTTCCATGGCTAAGAATAGTTCTGTTACTCCTAGATCCTTCACATTAAATGTCCCAGCGAGTTGATCCTTCAACCTATTAATCTCAACCATGCTCTTTCTTGCAATGAGCATATCATCATCATATAACACCAAGACAATGAACATGCTATTTTCCAACATTTTAAAGTAAACACAATGATCATACTTACTTCTACTAAAATTTTCTCTTGCCATGAAGAAATCAAACTTCTTGTACCATTGCTTGGGAGACTCCTTTGGGATCTACACTGTCTTTCTAACCTTGAAAACCAATCTTCCTTTCTGATTTTGAACAAACCTTTTTTTATTGTTCCATGTAAATTTCCTCATCCAAATCTCCATGTAGAAATGTAGTTTTAACATCTCACTAATATAAATCAAGATCAAGTAAATCAAACAATGATAACACTAATGAATATTTGTACCATTTGTCATTCCAATGTATATATATTTCACTTCAAAAAGATCCTATTGGTCAGGGATTTGGTCATATACAGGATTTCAAGTTTCACCCATAAGCCTTCTATAGCATCTTCTTCAACAATGTTAAACAAAACATCATCTAGTAAACATAGTTGAATGGTACTCGGGGGTCTCGAATCCATATCACCCCATCCTTCGTTCGATATGTCCACTGGAATTTTTAATTTTCCTAGTAGGGTTTTCTACATCCCTCGTTGAACAAGAAGATCATTCATCTTGAGTTACCATAACTCAAAACTGACCTTCCTGTTGAACATCTCCACCTCAAACTTTCCACTTTATACCTTGTCCATTTTGTTAAGCAAACAAATTATATCTTGGAATATGGTTCGCTTCTTCACCTTGACCTCGAGTAACTCAGCTTTGATTCCAATCGTTATAACATAATCTTAAAAAATACAGAGATCAAATAAATAAGGCACAAAATAATGATAAACACATAATAATGAACATCGATATTTAATGTGGTAAAACCCTTGAGAGGGAAACATTCACAAAGCAAGTGTATCGATCTTCTTGCTATTCAAATATGGAGATTAAAATCTTGATTTCGGCAACATATAACTATTGTTCTCTTCTGCATTCACATAAAATCTCCAATATTATCTATGTCCTCTATGGGCATATACCTAGCCAAATATAATTGTTTATTCCAAGATTTGCTTCCTCAAAGGAACAAAAAATCCAAATACAAAAAAGTGGATAATGATAAAATCTTTAAACCAATAAAAATCAAATGTTGCTAAAATCGAAAAAAAATGCCAACTCCTAACTTTTTGGGAAATTGGTTGTCATCCTTATCAACACACACTGTATCAGAATTTCCATTTGTTGATTTAAGGTCATGTACTATCCCAGTTTTTCTTTTGTTTGTGCTAGTCTAAATAATGAATATAATTATGCAATTGAAATTTATGTGATGTTTAGTTTTTTGTTTGGTATATAACATGGTTGTTTGTGTTGACTATTTGACACCCTATATGGTTTATGGTTGGTTGATAGTTAGTTGAGAATGCAAATTTTAAGTTTCTGGGTAGCGAGAAAAATGAAGTACAAGTTCACAAGTAGAATTGGAGAAAAAATGGATTTCTAGTGCATGAGAAGGGTCATACCCCTATATGAACTATAAATAAAAAAAATTGGGTCAAAGCATGTAGTGATGTATGAATAAGAGTAACTGACATACTAAGTTGTAGTCCTAGTCTTGGTTTTTGGATAATGTCTTTTCTCCTCCGAATATGAAAATAAAATTCATAGTGGTCATTTGAGAAGAAATATGCATGATTTGGTGAAATAGCTGAATGTTCTATGCTGTGCATTTACTATATGAAATGTCTTTTGTGGATATAAGGGCATGTACTATCAAAAAAAATTTGTGTTATACTAAGTACTAATTATGGGAATATATTTATGTGATATTTGTAATTTTTTGGTATGGTGTTCACAATTATTGTTTGCGTCGACAAGTTGTAACCCTAGTTGGTTGATGGTTGATGGTTGATGGTTGATGGTTGATAGTTGGTTGATGGTTGAGGGTTGAAATTGTCATGTCTTTAAGCCTAGTGAGGCCATAGATTTGAAGTAAATTTCTAACAAAAATAGATCAATGAAGTTGGTCATGTAAAATACTATTGAAAGGAGGAGACAACCTCGTGAAGACTAAGCATGAAGATTGGATCTACATAGAAGAAAGAAGTTAGAAAAAACCTCAGGAGGCTAAGAGTAAAATTTAAAAATCTTGTCCTAAAGGTTAGGTATCTCAAAAAAAAATTGCAAATAAAGTGAAAAGAGATATGTTAAAAAAATATAAAAGATTAAATAAGAAAGTCTTAAGAAAAATGAATTTTTAGAAGTCAATTATGAAGGAATAAAGATATAATTACTTAATAATATATATAATTAAACAAGATTAATGGGGCATAAAGATGCATATTCCTTTTCATTGAATTCATAAAAGGTGTGAGAGTGCATAAATAAAATGTCAACCTTCATGAAATGTCAACCCTCATGGGATATGCACCATAAATCCATTTTCTTTAAAAAAAATCTAATTAATTCAACTAGGTCAATTACTAATTATAAACCCAACTTTCTAGTCTATGTAATTTGACTAGGCTACTTACTAATTAAAAGTAGAATTGGTTCTGAGCATCGTGGATCCTCCTTAGATTTATATGTTATTTTCTATCAATATGTATTCCCTCGTTCTTTTGTATCAATATCTATTCCCTCGTTCTTTCATATCAATTTCTATTTCCTCATTGTTTTGAATCAATATGTATTCCATCCTCCTCTCAACAATGACCCAATATGTTTAAAAGTAAAGCTAAAGTTCTCTTACATATTAAAGAATACATAAATGCATAACCACTCATAAATGACTTGTGGGTCTCAGCTCCACGACGACACTACACTTCTTTCATCATTGATTCAGGTATTTGACCACTGATCGCGCTCATTACAATTATCTCTGCTAATTTGGTTTTTTGCTCAGGATTTTTATGGGTTATTGCACTCCTTCTTGGCTAGCATGTACCCACATGGATTCATCCCTCTGTTGAAGTGGGGTTAGTACCAACCATGTAAAAATAAGTGGGAATTAGGGTTCTGTAGTTTATCCCTTTCAAAGTGTGGCTAGTAGTTACCAGTCTATCCCTTGATTCTATCTTGGTCTTCCCCATTGGATTAAGAGCATCTGTCGGTCTATCTCTTGGATGCGCTCGTCTTTTAGGGTAAGTTTTCCTTTGAAACCTCTCACTACACTTAGTCAAGAAGTGGTTCTAGTTAGTTTTTTGTTTATGGTTCTTGCGGTGTAGTGGGTTTTTTAGTTGTGGTACCCATCACTAGGTCCTTCTTAGGCTTGTTTTTTGCAGCTGGGTACTGCGGTTACTTGGTCAACTATTTATTTATGGGGAAAATTTTCGAGTGTTATTTTCTGTTGTGTTCGGTATGGGGTCCTCTTATCCTAGTCAGAATTCTCACCCTTATGGGTGTTAGGGCCTCCCACACTCTCTCCCTACTTCTTTCCACTACTCTCACAGAAAGACTAAAGCACTAGAAGTGCTTCACATCATGCGTAGCTATGTTCTAGGAAAAGATGTGATGATGGACAGAGTTTTTGAGATTTGTAGTAGAGCCCTTATTGGCATATTGGAATATTATTCCCTGAAGAAGGAATATTGGGTGGAGTGGGATACAACCCGTTGGAAATTTATTCTTAACTATATCTCGACAATTATCCTGCTGGCTAACAGATGGTTGGTCTTCGTTTTTATTGAAAATGTTGATGAAACCCATATTATCAACTCACTCCTAAGCATTGAGAATTCCTCTCTAGTCTTAAGCCGGTGGAAATCCAAATTTGATCTGCTTAGAGACTAGAGGGTTGTCAAGAGACACCTTTGGGTACTTATTCCTTCCTTACCCTTTCCCCTTTGGAATAAGGAGTTCCTTATTGGCATTGCCAATACCCTCAGACGTTTTGTGGCCATTGAGAAATATTTTCACCTTATTTTTGACAAAAGGATGGGAAAGGTCCTTGTTGAACTGGATGTATCAAAGGGTCTCTTAGGAGAGATTGATATTGTATGTAATGATATTGTGATGCCCCAAAGGATAAATTAACTGAATATTCCTTTCAAATACTATCGTGAAACTGGTCACCTGCGAAACTCATGCACTTGTCTCCTCCACGGGGATTCTTTGAACAAAGGATTTTAGAATTATGATCCCCCCTCCCGCTCTCCCTTGGTGGCCTCTCCCCCTAGATCCACTTCTGAAGCCCCTTCTCCTCCTCGTCTGTATGGTTCTTCCTCTCCCACTCCTTATGATGACCTCACTAAAGGTGAGCTTCTTTATATCTAGGATGTAGATAATGTTACAAGATTATCTCACCCTCCCTCCTCTGTGGACCCTGAATTGAATGTTACCTTTAATCCTTCTCTTTATCTCCCCTTGCCCCCCTCACCCACTATCCTCCCTACTACTTCCTCTTCCTTCGAGTCTTTTCCTCCCTATACTTTGGAGGATTCTAAACCCCTTTTGAGAAACTCTGCTTCATTAGAGACCACTGTAGTGACTAGCCCTACTTTTTCTCCCTCATTCTTGGACCACTCTCTCCTTAATTCCCTTTAAATATTCTCTTACAAGTATCATGCTTCTCCGTCTAATCTACCACTAGACTCGATCAGGTTCAAGAATGTTACTATACAAAATTCAAGGAAAATAAAACTCTCTTCGATTCCTTCTGATGAGTTTGGACCTTATGGCCTTTACACTCCCCTTTCTGCCCAGATCAAAGCTACTGCTATATCCTTGAACCCCTCTCCCTAGGAACATAGAGCACAATCACCTACTGATCAAGTTGACGAATGAAGATTCTGTCAATTAATTTTCTTGGGTTTGGGGGGCTTACCAAAAAAAATCTCTCATGTCCCTTTTCTCTTCCTTGAATCCTGATATGATATTGATACAGGAAACAATGTGTGATCATTATTCAACTCTTCATTTTGTATCTAAGTTAAATCCAAGATGGGAGTTTTGTGCCCTTCATTCCCTTGGTCGCTCGGGTGGAATTCTTATTTGTTGGAACCCTTAGCTTACTCATTCCAAATCATTTCATTCCTATGCTGGAATTTTGTTAAATGCTAGGTTTAAGGGTATTCACTCTATCTTTTCAATCTTGAATTGCTATGGGCCCTACACTAACATAGATTTTTTCTGGAATAATGTCTTGGACGAGGGTATTTTTGACATTATTAATCTCATACTTGCTGCATATTTGAGCTTTACCCTCTCAGATGCTGAAACCTGGGGATGTAAATCCTATATTGATCATTTGGCTCCTTGCTTTTCTCAACTCTTGAACTCCACTAATATTGTGGATTCTCCCCCTCTCTCGACTAGTCCTACTTGGAGAAATGACCGCATGAGTATGAAAGGAGTGAGTAAAAGGTTGGATAGATTTCTAGCCTTAGTCCACTTGATTCCTTCCTTTAATATTTATAGAACTTGGATTTATCCCTCAGAGATCTCTGATCACTTCCCCATTTGCTTGGCATGGAAATTTTTTCCTACTTTCCATACTTACCCGTTCAATTTCAACACGACTTGGCTCATCTTTTCTAAACTTGTTCTTTCACTCGTAATATTATCAACTGTCTCTGTAGGATACTCCACTTGGAAATGGACTAGAATGAGACCTCCTTCATGGAAAATTTGGGAAATTGGTCAGAAGAGAAAATAAATTTCTCCACCTACCTCTCTTCATCTCCTGGAATCTGTGGCTCACCGGGAACAGAATTATTTTTTGGGATTATAAACTTGATACAAATTTTCTCTATCACAATTTATTGGATTAACTACATTCAGATCCTGTAGTTGCTCAAAGGAACCACAAGCATATATGTATTGATCTGGAAAATGTCATTGAGTATCCATCCAGTTTTTTCGATGGGGCTTCAACTAATATGACTGGAGGTGTGGGTGTGGATATGTTAATCAGTCATGAGCATTAATTTAGCATAAAGGTGAGGTGTGGTCAAAATACAAATACCAAATCTGAACTTCAGGCTCTGTGGTCACTAAGAGTTGTTGCAAAGGAATTGGGTATTCCTTCTCTTCATGTCCATGGATATGCTACAACCATTATTAACTGATTCAAGGGGAGGGATGTTCTCTCAGCTCTGAATCTGGAAAAATGGTGTCAACATATCAGAAAACTAGAATCATTCTTTCTCTCTCTTGATTTTCTTTCATATTTACAAAGAATACCATGAGAAGGAGGATGGCTTATCGAAGGAGGCACTCTCTTTGGCCACTGGCCAATTACATTTCATTGAATTATTTAAAGGTCAAATTGTTGGGAATGGTTCGATACAACTCTTTTAACTATGATATTTTTCCTACTCCTTTCGACATATTTGATGTTTTTTTCTCATGAGTATGGTGGGATAAGTATTTTCCATCTTTTTGGATGTCATAGGTAGACTTTGTTCTCCTCTTAAATTGTCATTACGACATTCTCATGAGTGCCTCCTTGGATAAGGCATGTCTGGGTTCTTCTTGTATTCTCTAGTAGACATCATTGGAGGTTTGGACGGAGCTGGTATGTTTATCCTTTGTTTTCCTGATGTCTGTGGATTAGTTTTGATTAGTTGATATCACATTGTATCTTGTTGTATGAGTCACTCATTCAACTATATTGCTGGTATGCAGGATCTCATTATGAGACTGAGATTTGCATCTTTCTCTATTGGACATGCTATGGTATTGAGAAGGACCAAATATGCTATAACGGTTACCTTTGATTCAAATGAATACCAAGGAACAACTATTTTTCTTCTAGAAAAAACCATTCGTAAGCAATATCGACATGCTTTTAAGGTGCATTCATGGCATCGAAATTTAAACTAGACTGAAATTACCATTTCCAAGAATTTAGAACATATCACTTAAATAGGAAAAAATTAGGTCTTAACAAAGTTTCAATTTAAAAACTACCATTCTTAGTTACCGAAAGAAAATGTCCTCGTACATTTCCCAAACCAACCAATAATATATGATGCTAAACAATAAGAAGTAGCCATACATCCTCAATATATTAATGATGTTGGAATTCATAGAAAATTCCTATAAGCCACATTCCGCAAAATGAAAATGAAAATGAAAAATGAAAAATGAAAAATTCAATTGTTAGAATTCCTATGAGCCACATGCCACAAAATGAAAATGAAAATGAAAAATTCAATAATGAAAATTTAAAATGAAAAACTGAGTTATAACATTTCGATTCATGGGATTGTGTAAAATGGATTTTGTTAAATCATTTTAGCAACATTCCAAAAAAAATAAATCCCCACACTAAATTAACCATGTAATCATCTGTTCTGTCATTTAATTAAAAAATTGAAACATCTTTCAATGAAATTCACTTGAAATCCTCTCTGCTATAAAAGTCATTGCAGTGTCCACATCAGAGAAATGAAATTCGCTAGCAACAAAGTGAGATATTGACATAAAATTCAGTTCGTTTATTATCCCTTTTTGTCTAACCAACTTGGAAAGGTATCTATTAAAAATGGTAAATGGTATGGAAATATCTATTTTATGGAAAGCAAAAAAATCCACAAGCCACCCTCCTTTACATTATACAACATTTTATCAACATGTCTATAGACTTGAAAATTTTCTTGGAATAATGGGGAGATATGGAATTGGATCCTTCTCCTATGTAGATGTAGAAGTTTCCCTCAAAAGGACCATTCTGAAAAAGGAACCCAAACATTGAGCTATAATATGAAATATAGTGCAATGTAAAGAAGTTAAAACTTCCATGTAAGAAATAAGGAAAACGTTAGTACCCTATTACTTCCCCCTCAAGGGTGACCCCATATGCATCCACATTGATGAATAACATGATTCAACACAACCTTTAATTTAATATTAAGCTAAACACTGTATGATTTCTATCGAGATTCTAGTTTTTTTTTCGACCAAAATCTGGTGGAAATTGTTGAAATAGTATTTTTGGGTTGTTGGAACTACATAATCAGGGTTACCAATGGGTAATCGAAATCATCATATTCTGGAAAAAAATGTCTGAGAAAGTGAAAATAGTCTTGGTATATAAAATATATCATTTCACTACAACAAAACCCTGTGATTAGCGTCTCTTTTAGCTTCCTTTTTAGCGTCCACCATTACTTTTGGTGTATTTTTCATCATTTTTTGGACAAAGTGGACATTTTTCCACGGGATGGTGCTTTTGATGGTTTTTTTCATCCCTTTTTAAAAGTTGGCTCTAATTTGGATGCTAATTATAATCCCAATTAGCGTCCCAATTAACATCCCAATTAGCATCCCTATTAGATTCCCAAATAGCGTCCCAGTTAGCATCCTAGTTAGTATCACAATTAGAATCCCAACTCCCAATTAACGTCCACAAAAGAATCCCATATAATGCCAAGAATAACCTAAAAAAACGTCCTGAATAACATAAAACCATATATTAATACAGGGTTAGTGTTAAGAATTGCACCATGAATTTTAGCAGGGAAAACATCCAACATAGCTTGAAGTGTAGATGTAAGAATTGCGCCTATAAAACATGCAACATAGTGCTAGTTATAGATCCAGGTATAACACCTGGAATAATGCCAGAAATTTTGAAAGGAACTACACTAGGAATTGCACTAGGTTTAGAGCTAACAATTGTTAGAATTTGAATGCCATTTAGATTTTCAAGCAGAGAGTTATGATTATGTTGCATGAATTGAATGGAGAATGAAAATACAAATCTACAAAGACAAATCACATAGGAAATGGAGAAGTATTGCTCATGAATTTACATTATATTCATCATCATAATATCTGCTATATAATAGATTGCAAATAGGTAGAATTCGAATTCATTGCTAATGAATTCAAATTCTCCAAGTGGATAAGACTGTATCTAACTAAATCTCTAAGTGAAGGTCTCCCAATCAAAATCAAAGTCCATCAAATCAACTCTCTGATGGCAAATAAATCCAACATATAGTAACAACTAGTTAACTCAGCGAAACTAAGTGTGGTAGGTGAAGAAGAGCACTCCTCCATATGCGTGCATGCATTATCCATGCAAATCATGCACTAGCTAACTAATAATGAGTCATCTAAAGGTAACTGAGAATACCCTTTTTCCACCAGCCAAGGCTTGTACTTGGTTGTGGTCCCATCAATAGCTATTTTGGTTTTGTAGATCCATTTTTATTGTACCAGCTTCCTTACTGGAGGTAAGGGGAGAATTTCCTAGGTATGGTTGTCATGTAGCGAATCAAACTCCTCATCCATGGCTTCTTGCCATTTAGAATCATGGAAAGCCTACCTAAAGGATTGAGGATCTGAACCAAGAATCATAAAACACCTCTCAGCAAGAAGATGATATGTGTGAGATAGTGTTGCACTCTCCTTCTGATACTCGGACCTCATTATTCTTTTGTCATATAGATTCCCAGCGCCATCTCTAGCTGCTTCTATGAGCTTCTTGGCCCATTTAGGCTGTTGGAATGAGGTAGATGCTAGATCTGAATCTAGATCCCTTTGATTTGTATGCTCATTATCTAGATCAAACTCAAAAGACTCCTCTTCTCGATTCGAATCAGAAATGTCAGGATTTAAAATTGAAACTACAATAGGAAGTGAAGGAATTTCTATACCTTCATCAGCTTCAAATGGAAGATGTGATGATGTTGGAACTGAGAATGACATGAAGTGAGAGAAATAGTATGCCTTGGAGGCATGATCAACAATCCATTTTGCTACAATCTTCGTAGTTGACATATTGGTGATCTCTATTGAGTCAGGTCCAAACAATACTTGCTTTGGAAAGCCAGTATGGGTCATCTAATAAACAGATAACAGATTAAATACAAGTGAGGGAACATATAGGACATCTCTGAACACACCATGCTTCGTTCTGATGGTTCCCTTCCCTACTGCTGGGATTTGGGAATCATCTCCCATGTGAAAATTGGGCCCTTATTTGACATTGAGAGAGGAGAAGAGATCTTTGGAAGAAAACATGTGGTTGGAGGATCTAGAATAAATTAAATAGGATGTAGACCAAGGTAGTCCTTCTTTCAAAGCATGACATCTTTCATGTCCATTCTCAAACTATTTTTCTCTTTGAATGTTATGCTACTTGAAAAGAGTAGACATTTCATCAAGTTCCTTCCTCATACAATTATCTTCAAGGTGATACCCTTTTCAATAGTAGGGGCATGATGTTTTCCCAAATTTCTACTTCTCAGAGCTGGATGCCCTTTCAGAAGCTTGTTGATTTTATTTAGGCTTTGAATTAGCTTCCTTCGGCTCCTTATTCTTTGATTTCACCCTTTTTTTCTCTTTGGAAGAGTCGGTAACCAAAAAAGATTGATCTTTGGAGGTCTAGGTGACTCCCATTCGAATCAATTTGTTTCACTCTTTGATTAAGGATTCATAAAATGAATCTAAAAAGGTGGTTTCCAATCAGGAAATCATTCCTGCTTGGAATGAAAAATAAAGACATAGTCAGAATACTCAGGACCTAGTTTTCCGAGTATTGAAAGGACATTCTTCTCATCCTTCTACTCTATCCCACACTGTCTGCATTATAGCACTAGATACTTGAAATTGGAGAATAATTGCTCAATAGTCTTGAAATTGCTGGGATGTAAAGATACCAACTCATTCTATGGAATGTGTCCCCAAAGCTCATCTTATTTTTTAAACAAGCTATCAAGATTCTCGCAGGCTTCACTGAGAGTCCTCAATCCTTCCATATGGAAGAGGATATCTCTAGAAATATAAGTAGATAAGTACCCAAATTCTTCATCACAATGGCTTAGGAACTTGTTCCTCTCTACCGAGTGATGAGGTTCATCGTCCCATCCATGTATAATCCTATGGTAGCCATGCTTGTGCAAGGCCAGCTGCATATCAATCCTCCAATCAAGGTAATTGGAAGTTCTCAGGATCTGTGGCTCAGAAGTTTGAGAACTCATAATTGCTCCAATGGAGATACAACAAATACTTCTTTCAAGCTACGTAGCACCTATCATATTCACTAAAAATAACACTAAAACATAAGAACTATTAGAATCATGCTTTTCTTCTAGACATGAACATGTTTTTAGGGTCTGTCATTCCCTCTCTGTTGCTTTGAATAAATATAGAGCTAGAAAATTTTCATAGGGGACTTCTATGGAAATCCAATTGCTTCCAATGTTTGATGAGGAGAAACAAGCATGAATCCTTCCTAAGAAGGCTATGATACCATTTTAGAATTTGAATTCCATTTAGATCTTTAGGCATATATTTCTTATTATGTTGCAGCAATTGAATGGAGAATGAAAATAGAAATCCAACAAGACAAGCCACACAAGAAATGGACAAGTATTGCTCAGGAATTTACAGTATATTCATCATCATAATATTCGTTGTACAATAGATTATAAATAGGTATAACTAGAATACATGAGTAATAAATTTGAATTATCCAAGTGGATAAGACTGTATCTAACTGAATCTCTAACACAAGGGCTCCCAATCAATATCAGCGTCCATCAAATTAACTCTACGATGAGCAATAACTGCTGCAACAGACAGTAACAACTAGTTAAATCAGTGCAACTGAGTGTGGTAGGTAAACAAAATCTCTCCTTCACATGCATTCATGCAATATCCATGAAAATCATATGCTATCCTAACTGATAGTGAGTCACGTGAAGCTAACCGAAGGCTAACTATGGCTAACTAGTGCTAAGTCGAACTAACTGAAGTAGGTTGGTGCTGGGAGTCCCAGTTTCTCCTAAAATGTAGGAATTGGTCTAGGAGGCATCCTCACAGATGCATGCACATGCAGTAAGTGGCATTTAACTTCTAGCATTGTCTCCCACACTTCAATTACTGGTACACATGGCCCCATTTGACCATGTGGACCCAATTTTACTAGTGGCCTCATTTAATTAATTGAGGTTCCTAAGTTATGCTAATAAATATAAAAGAATGTATGAACAAGGGAGGATTAATAATCCTAATAGGAATTGTTTTTGGGAAACGTTTGACATAATGTCATATATATCAATGTCAATGTCAATGATCATGATTCATGTGATAGTACTTTTGGATCTTGATTTATCATAGTGGTACCTAAATGACCATAATGAGGCACTTTTGGATCATGATTAATCCTAATGAGAGGTAAATTACCTTAATGCCACCTAATTACTCTTACAGCATTTTAGTGTCCCCAACAACATTTGATATACTCTAATGGCATATGATTTTCTATAACAACATGACGATGATGCATTGCGATAATTATGATGGAGTGTATGGATGTGATTGATAACGATGTGGATGTCAACGATGATTATGCATGTTGTATCAATTTTGGATCCTAATCGATTCTAATGGCACCTAAATGTCTGTAACGACATATCAACAACCCTATTATAATTGAAATGACTGTAATGACATATACATGACCTGAGCAATTACATGACATGAATGCTAATGTCGACAAGTGATTAAGAACACTAATGGAATATGCATGAATGTAATGACAATGATCACGATGATTTTATTGATGATGTACTTGATGGTGACAATGATGATGATAATGAGGATGATGATCAAGATGATGTTGATGCACCATATGGCATTGATGATGATGGTGATGATGATGATGACAATGTTGATGTATACTTATGTATAATGTAGGAATTGAGATATTGGAGTTAATAACAAGTAATAGATGTTGTGAGGTGTTGACAATAAAAATGTTGTTACCCATCAGGTTTTACATTGACAAATATGGCCATTGGGTTTAGTAGTTCCACCCAGCCCTCCTACACCCCCTTGCATAAAGGTAGTACAATACCACCTATCATGGTGCTATAGAAATGTCACCCTACAAGTTTGTTTTGGAAACCCCCCCCATCCATACCCTCATTTTTACCAAGAACATCCAAGGCACAAGAAGTGGATATCAATCTTAACACACAAGCTAACTTTATTTGTACTCTTAAGGAATTTTTCGTCTTGGTTTAAAAGGAAATGAAGCAACAAGCATTTCAATAATTCTCATAGTGTTAAATTGAAGAAGTGGACCAATTTGTTTTACATATTTTTTGTTATAAGCGAACATCTCTCAAGGAAAAAAGCAGTTAGTTGCTCAAGTTTTATGGCATTGGTGGATTTTTCGTTAAAGATTCAGAATAATTGGTTCAATTTTTGACGATTCTTTTGAGGTTTTTCAGATTTATATTAAAGTTTAAAATAGTTTCATTTATTAAGTGAAACACCCTTGAACTAGCATATTTGAGTATTCACTTTCATTTTACCTACTGTGAAGCCAGGAGACATACTTTGATCAACTTTATCGAATATCTTTGTTGTGCGCTATGGAAAAGATCAAGTCATGGGATGTAGGAGTGTCATATGGATAAAGTATTCCTTTGCTATAAAATGTCACAATTTGAATTACACCATTTATACAACATGTTAACCTTTCCAAATTTTGTATGTTGCATTACATGTGGCCCAACATTAACCTCTGAGAATGGAACATAGTATAAGAAGAAAATCATGGATGGTTCACATGCATTTTTTACACCTTTTACAAGATATCAATACCCTGAAGAAACTTCATATATTTTGTTTCCATTTTATGTAATTTAGATAACCTTTTAGATCCTGGAAAAAGTGCCAATGTCTATTGTCAAGTTTATGGTGTCCCATACCTTTATCTCAGGTAATATTGCTCATTGATCCACTAAGATACAAGAACATTATTTTGAAATATCTACTTCTCATACTAGTAAAGGGAATTATTTAGCTCTTATATATAATATTGGGTAGCATTTGTCTTATCCTTTTTGTTGGTATTTTATACAGGACCACAATACCTTGAGGAAGCCCAAAGGCTCACTTGAAGAGACCAACTTTATGTTTAGTTAAATTGAGCCAAAGTTATGGTAAATTTGATCTAGGTGCGATATAATATGTTTAAATAACTAATTATTTATATCGATATGCCCACTACTTCTTTTATGTACCGAATCCCTCCTATGCATGCGATTTGAGATTTCTTGTTCATTGTCAAACCCAACTCAACTTATCCCTATGAAAACCAAGGTCCTCAATCCCTTAAAACTTAAACATCTCCAAATATTTTGTACCAATTATAATGAAGATTGATGAATTCAAGTGGTTTGAAGGGACTTTTAGTCTACTAAGGTTGCACATACAAAAAATCTTAAGCCACAACAACTTCAATACATTTTTGTGCTATAAATGAGGATTTCATTAGCGTAAAAAATGTTCAAGGAACATTTGAAACCCTCATTAAAAGTCATCCCTTAAGGTGATAGAGATATGATTCATATTATACCTTCCCAACACAACTCTCATGGGTTCTCTAGCCTCAATTAAGGTGAAAAGAAATGAAAAATGCACACCATAATTTTTTTTTCTTTTTTTTTTTCTGGTGTTCAATGACCCATCAACCATGAAGTATTTTAACAATATGCACATTCTAGGACATAATTTACCAACTTCCTTGTTCAACAAGGTACTAAATTTATCCATAAATAAACCTTATAGCGACACTAGATAAACTTAAAATAGAAATTTAACAATACATCTTCTTATAGATTTTAAGTGGTTCATGTAAATTCTAATTACAATAGTTGAATTGTTCTTCTTATATATTTTAGTGGTTCAAGTAAACGAAAATTACCATAGTTTAATTTTTCTAACCCATCTAGATGGAAATTTGGCATCATATAAATTATAAAAATATTCATTAAATCTAAACGTACACAAAAATTGTCATAAAACTTATCTTGCACAAAACTTGAACATCTTAATTCATTACCAAAGTGACTTTTTCCTTTGGCCATAGCCATCAAATATCGACTCGATTATCATGTTGGGATATGTGTTGATAAGGGAGGTAATGATTCACTATATTTTTCTATACGATCACAAAAAAATTCATCAAAATGTTGCTACATGTCCAATATAGTAAGTTAACTTACAGGGAAAATGAAATAATCCCTCGCCACTAACCATTTTGGTGCAAATTTTATGAAGACCTAGTTACCAACACTCACCCAATATTTTGAACAATCCTTCACTACTAATCTCACACTAGATTGACCACTCCACTATGATTGTAACAAATGGAAAATAATCTCTTCATGAGAATGAAGAAAATGTGACTATTGGCATTTAATTAAATGAAACTAAGAGTGTTGGGCTCTGCATTGCACTCAAGTTTTGCCATTTGGTTGAGACTAAAAGTAAAGTAGAAGTGTTATCCTCATTAGGTATTTGATCTAGGATTGACCTCAATCAACTAACAATTAGAACCATAAAAAAACACATGAACAAAACCATGCCAATGAATAAGCATTTAAGGAAATTAATCTTAGTTTGTTGATAAATTGCAGTGACATCAAACTAACTCTAATCCATCGAAGAATCTTGTTTCAAGAGTTATTACATACTACCTAAACATATCCTCTATATTGATGGTTTAATTATCTAGTTGTGCATAAGGTTAAGGAGATTGGTTTGCCGAGGTCAAGAAAAATTTCTTAAGGCCCTTTTACATGTTAATTATCAAGTGTACCCATTTTAGGGTCCATGCTTAAAGTAATGGGTGAGGAATGAGATTTTAATAAATAAAGACAACTATAGCTACAAAAATGTGCTTGAGTAAACATTAAAATGAATGGGAAGTTTGAGAAATGCAATCCACCTTAGGTAACAAAATTAGGTAATTTATTTAACAAAGAAGTTCTCGACCTAAGGTAAAAAGGACAACAAGAGAATTGCTTCATGTCCATTACTTACGAGAATGATAGAAATAATTCTCAATTCCTTGAGGAGTGAAAAAAGAAAAAAAGAAGGTCTTTAATTGGATTATGGGTGTTGAGACAACACCATATGTGTGGCTCTGATATATTCCTAATCCAAGGCTTTATAGGCATGCCATTGACACAATATTGAAACAATTTGTGGTTTTAATATGAATTTAAGCATATATATATATATATATATGTATGTATGTATGTATGTATGTATATA
>LPNX010828827.1:263463-300034 GCA_001517045.1 Pseudotsuga menziesii
AAAAAAATGCCATCATGATTTCCTTATCATCTATATTTATCTTGATATCCTTTGGTTTCTTCATCACTAGTTTATTTTTTCACTCCACCTCTACACTTCAATATTTAGTCACATCATCCTTTGTGTCAATGTCTCCCTACCTGTACTTCCACAAACTTGCTAGGTGAGACGGCGTAAGGATATATTTAGGAATTTACTCCATTCCCTCACCATGAATTGTTATGAAAGTAATGCCATGTGACCGAAGACATTTCAAATATTTTTTAGCAATCCATAAATTTTCACTTCCTGGATGAAAAAGAAGAACAAAATTATGATTCAAGGTCCTTATCACATGGACTATAGTTTTACGAGGGGGTCAATAAGTAATAAACATTCCAGGGAGCCACCTTCACTATGATGTGACAATAATATAGTCCACACTATATTAATGAGCTTCACCACCTAAACTAGAGTAGTTATTGTAAGTGTTTTATATAGACACACCTTTCATGACCAATGAAGAAAAACAATCTTTTAATGTGTGAATCTAGGACATATTTTAAGGATACTCAAATTCTATTGCCACACACAAGTTCATTACATTGGTTAAGACACTCTCATGGTATTTTTATATGATATCTCTCAAATAGACACTCTTTTGGGCCTAGGGTCAAAGAAGTTGAAAGGATGTTATGATAGAAAAATCCAAGTATCAATAGAAAAATGTTTTGAGAGCGTAAATGGTAGGCGGAGGAGGAGTGTAGAAGAGTAGGAGGAGCGTGGGAAGCAACAATGGAAGCTCAATGAAGTTGAGCAACAAGAAGTGGGTCAAGAGAGGGCACAGAGGAGGATGAAGAAATGAAAGAAAGAAAAGGGGAGGAACAAGAACATGAAGAAGAAGACGAAGAATATCAAGGAGAGGAGGAATATGAGAATGGACAAGTGCTTCGAGAGGGGTTTTATGAAGTCAAAGATATAAAAAAGAATAGGGGTTTTGTATGTTCCCTGTAAAGTGTAAACCTTCGTTTTCTCTCACGGTGCCAGTAGTTCGATTTGAACTCTGTGTGGTTGAGTATCTTGATGCATACAATGAATGTTTGAACGTATAATGAAACTTGGATGGATTCCCTTTTTGCAAAAAACTTCTACTTTCAATATCGCAATTACTAAAGCATTTTCCTTCACTTTTGATGGTAATATTGCTCTTATTAGTGATGTAAGAGTTTGTCTCTCAAGAAACACAGTTGTCATTGGACGGTGAAAGATGGTTTAAAGGGAAACACATCAAAGGGATACCATGGAATAAATTCCTGACTAAGACTGTCTCAGAGGTCCAATCAAACTATGGGTTCCCTTCTTGACAAGTTAAAAGGAAATGGCATCCTCTTCTTGAGTTGATGATGAAATATGTGACTGGCGAAGGGAATTTTTCTGAGATACATTATTATTATATTAGGTTATTGCTGATTTTCAAGGGGTAAGCAATCAATATTCCTTTTTATCTTATCAATAATTTGCCAAAGATGGCGTCATTAGAGGAAATTTGGTGTCTAAAATGGGCCTTATAAGAAAACATGCCAACAATAAATTTTGCGAGTTGGATTTCAAGAACCAATAGAATTTCCATAAAATGAGTCAACCATGATGGCTGAATTGACATATTTGTCATAAAACAAAAATATTTTTTTCGTTCGTATTTTCGACATATTTGCATGTGTTTTTACTCAAATTTTAAGTGGGAGAGCTCGTTGTATGCAGAAGTTGATTCTATATCCAAAGAGTACCCACACTGCATACTTTTGACAGATCCTGCTACCCCAACAACAAGAAATACCTCAAAAAATGTGATGATGAAGTCATCATCACATTTTTTCAGGTATTTCTTGCTTTTGGGGTAGTGGGTTCCACCAAAAGTATGCAATGTGGGTAATAGTTGGATGCAGAATTAACTTCTACATCCAATGAGCTCTCCCGCTCAGAATTTGAGTAAAAACATAGGGAGATATGTCGAAAATACAAACACGGAAAGTAGTTTTTTCCATTCTTCCTTGAAAATTAATAACTATTATTATAGTATTTTCCTTAGGAGCCCCATTTTAGACCTCAAATTTCCTCTAATGATTCATTTTAGAACAACACAACTAATAGAAATATTAGTTTATTTCATCACAGTTTGGTTAATATTCTCATCCACCAAAGGTTGTCTCAGCTTGGGGATAATTGGGACTCCTTTATCACTCATAATAAATTTTAGGTTAATCAAGAAAATGGCCTTAGTACATGAAAAAAACTAGATGTAAATGCATAATTTTTGTTCCTTTTAATCCTATAAGGACTTGCAATTTTTTTTTACTGGTTTTAATTGGAATTTTAAAAGCATCACTACCCCTCCAAGAATTCCAATCTAGTAAACAAAGTGGCTCCCTCTCTCATAAACACACAAAAAACTAAAAATTATTTTCAGCTATCTTCCCAACAGACATGGTAGGACTAGTTGAGTGACTTGTTGGTTTAGTGCTTGAGCAATGGGTGACGACATGAAGCTATTTCTAATTTCAGTTATGACGTTTCTTCTTGCTTGGTAGTTGATTTTGTTTCAATATGAAAGTTTTTGTAGCTCAACAGTTAGCCCCATACACAAATAATCTGAACTATAAGCCTCTTATCCAAGTCAAAATGACATAAAATTTACTCCCCGTGACTTAAATTTGAATTTTGAACTTAAAATGTTGAATTCTCAAGATTGACGTGTGAGAAAGGAACATCTACATCGTTAAACTTGGGTCAAATGATAATCCATTTTATCACTACTCTCAGGTTTCAACTTTGTAACAGCTCTAAACTTTGGTTAAACCATGTTTTCCTGGACAAAACTGTAGTGCTAAGTGGAGTTTTAATTTTTTAACTGAGATTTAATGAATCTGAGTTTGAAAAAAAAAAATCTTTCTTTTAATTTGAATCCAAAAAGTTTCCACCATGTTCTAAAATTCTCATCTCTCGAAAAGATAATAATTAAATTTTTAATATATCAATGTATCATCATTTTTCTATTAGATACTTTGTGAAATTGTGAATAACCATAGATTTGGTAAAAGGAATACTCGGGCATGAACACTATCAACATGACAGGTCTAAAAGAGCATTATAGAGTGCTTGAGGTAAATTTTAGATATCACCATCTTGAAGTATATACTTCTACAAAAATGCCCCTAAGCCATATTTGAAATTCTATTGTAAAAATGTACCTTGCACTATAAATTTATGGAGACAAGAGTGAGGAATCGATTGCAAGGAAAACTTGATGTATAAGTCATTCTCAAATTTATTGGAATGTATGGATCTAAGAGGAATTCACATGACAAGTGTAGAGAAGGTGCCCAGAATTTTGGGTTAAGGAGACTCATGAAAAAACAATGTAAAAGTTGTTCCAAGTGTTGAACAAATATACAGGAGGACAACCAAGGTGCTATATCATCTTTGGAAGCAATACATCAAAGTATAATATTTGTTAATGGCATCATAATAATAATGAATAAAACTATGTAGCATATTTAGCATATGCTACACCTTGTTATGACATGTATCATAGCCACTTGTCAAGTTCCCTAGCCTAACAAAGTCTTAATAGCACATGGAAATACCTGTAATGAGGAAAAAATCAATTATTAGTAGAGACGTATCCCTCATTATCATTCTCTCGTATAACGGAGCAACCTGCTATGATTACTCTATTTGCTAGAAGTTGTTATCAAAAATCATAACATCAATTTTCTTATGGATCTTATTGATTTTCAGCAATGGCCTGTTTATGTGGAAGACTTGATGACTATTAGCTATTAAGTACCAGCATAGGTTAGTAAGCCACAACAATGCAAACATAATTTCTAGCATGAGAATAGAGCCTGCAAATGCACAAAAAATTCCATACCTGAATATGTATTAATGGTAGGGATTTCTTCTTCTATTTGATAAAAAGTCCATAGACCCGTGACATTTTCCTTGAAGAGATACCATACCACCTTTTAGTTTGATAAGATCCATATTTGAAAAAGGTACAGAAAATTCTTTAGCAGTATGCATAGTAGTTGTTGTACTACATTACATAGGAGTATATTAGAGTAAATAATGACAAAACATGAATTTTAAAGGTGCACTCTTATTGTTTGTTAACTCTTGAATTAGAATATACTTTTGAGCACTTATTGTAAATTTTGGGCATGTTGTATCCTCTTAAAAAGCATTAAGGTAGAATCAAGGCATGTCATATTAACTCAGTTAGTCTGACTAATGAGTCAGACTCTGTTGGCTTCCTATAAAAGGACAGAAAAAACAAATAAAAAGGAACACTTATTTTATTTGTTTTCTTGATCCAATTTAAGAGAAGAAAATCAACAAACCTACATAATGTCTAGAATCCATGACATTTTGTAGTATGGTGTATCATTTATGAATTTTGAAGCAATTTATTATTGAAAATTTGCATATATAGGCTGTGTAATTTAGTGTATTTTCTTACTTATTAAATTTTTCCCCAAGTCAATTCCTGAGTTTATCAAGATAGCACTCAACTCATATTCTTTTCCCATGTCTATTCATACTTGGAGTTGGTTCTAGTGTTAACATTGGCTTACTATATTTGAGGGCTTAACCATATGTTTCGACTGTTTCTTTACAATGCAAGAAATAATTCAAGCTCAGAAAAAAGATATAGAAGCTTGAGAATCTATAGAAAAGGAAAAGTCTTACTTGTTAGAAGAGAGTGATAAAGCTCAGCAAAAGGCTTCAAGTGAAAAGCAATAGGCATGATCTAAGTGGTTTGTATCCCACATTGAGGTATATTGCAATCACTTTATTTCAATTCTCCTGACATGAGCAGTATTTTTGTTCCATGTTCTCTATATATTCGTTATAATGGCTAGCATGCCATTGCAACAGGTGCCATCTATTTAGGATATCAATAAGCGATTTCAAGAGTACAACACTACCTTGCAACATTATAACATGAAACTTCAAAGTGATGCTGACACTGGTGCAAAGACCATCTCCCGAATAAAGAAATAAAAATCAACAATGATGGAAACTCTTAGTAGCTTAAGAGGTCACTTTGTTGCAGTTTAGGACCAACTTAGTGTAACTGAAGTGAGTATGTCTTTCTGCAAACAAGTCATCCTTGATATTGGATGGTTCTTTTCTACAAAATAGAGATCCTCTTCATTGATATTCATTCTAGGAAGTATCTTTCTTTGAGCCTTCGTTACTTGCATCATGAATATAATACTCCTAGTCTTTGGATATCGCACCGAAAGCTACTTCAGGGCACTTAAAGCTACCTTTTCCATGAAAAACCTCGTAGTAAAACCATGGACTACTTCTCCATGATCCATGGATGGAAAATGGGGTAATTTTTCTACGCATATTACTACACTTGATCCCAAGGGACTCTAGAGAGTCTAACCTATCTCTTCATAGGGCTCATGTGTGGCCCAAGATCACTCGATCTAACCTCCAGGGATCAAAACTTTAAGGACGTGGGAGTGGGTGGGATTTGATCCACTCATGTATGCAGTCACAATATCATTTAATATAATATTTTTGGGTGCAACCACACATTTGAGAACTTCCTCAAGGTTACCCCATGGATCTAGGAACAACCCCCATTAGATTTGAACCTTACCCACTGGTAAAAAAACTCCTTTCTCTCCACCAGTGGATCTAACCGTTTTGGGGAACTCAAATCTTCTTACTCTCACAGAGATTGTTATAAACAATGGGACTATTTTCCAAGCTGGACAAAAAAACTTCTAATTAAAATCTTTATTCATTTTATCCTATGCAGTTATCACTTTCATTTATTTGCTACATCATAATTTTATTTTACATATCTTATGAAGAATCTTGTCCCACAACAAGCTATGTTGCTGCAACATTCCACCCAACCATAGGCCAGTTTTCTCATCAATATCTTGGCAGCACTGCCACCCCCTAGCTGGGCATGATTCCCATAAGGAAAAAGGGAACACTAGTAGGCACACACATATCCAAAGACATATCAAAATCCAGCCAAGCCAAAACTACATTTTTGTTTATCATAATAGAGAAGAGGTGGAATGGTTGAATTGCTAAGCTAGTGAGCTTAACCACAAAGCTATGGAAACCTACACAAAATCTAGCTTGTATTTCCCAACACCTACACACCCAATACAAGGAAGGATCCCCTACTCTGCTGCATAGTCCCTTAGGATATTCCTTTCATTCCAATGCTATTAATGGTGTGCAAAGAAGAAAATCCAGCTCCTCTTTATCTGGCTGTGAGGTTCCTTTCCACAATAGGTTTATCAAGTTAATTCATCCTCAATTCCACTCCAAATCAGTTCATACCAAACCAAAGGATTTACTAACAGCAAGATGAAAATTCCGGGTTTGAGGAAAAAATGTTTTGCATCCAAAAATGATGATGGTGAATGGGGAAAACAACCCTCTAACAGCAATTCGATTTTTCATAAGCTTCTATGGGTTCATGTGGGAAACATAGACTCAACTAGCACTGAAAAATTGTGGGTCTCTCCTCCAATTCGTTGTGCAACCCGAAAATAGTTTTTTCCAGTCGAGTAATGAGGAAAACAACAACAAAAATGTTAAGCAAGGATCCCACCAACTGATATTTTCAAAAACGACTTCCAAGTGATGGGGAAAATGAAGACCGCTGCAAAAACTTGAATGGAGAATGCACAGGAGGTCCAAAAACGTGAGGAAGAGAAAAACGTGGATGCATGGTAGAATGGGCATATGTTTTTGGGTTCTTACTTGCCGAGAAAGTCAAAAAACATTTTTCCAAAATGGTTTCTCTGCCCAATTCGAACTTTTCCCATACTTTTCCAATTCCCATGCAATAACTACCTCAACCAATTTCTAGCGGAATTAAATGATTGGGGAAAAAGACAACAAATGCGTAGTTGATAGTTGTGATGGGTTCTCCCTTTGAAATTTGGATTTTCCCCATTGGCTCAAAGTTTCAATACCCCCCCCACCCCCGCCGCCCTTATCCTTAGGAAATCATTCCCACATATCTTTAACGTTGCATTGAAATAGATGGTTGTGGGTATATTAATTAAATTTCATATTTACATGATGTCCAAAATTTATAATGTGACTGTCTAGCATGAAATACCATCGACATCGATTTTAATCGTCAAAACATAAAATTTTAAGTCGATGGTGTAGCTTTTGCATTTAGATCCTCACTATGACTAATTACAATATATACATCGTATACCTTTTTAATGCAATAGGGGTCAAACCCGTGGTGTTACATGACCGTTTCCATGGAGAGATTCAATGTGTTATAGATCAAAGAGACCAGTAGGCTGCTCAACTCCAAACTTTGTTAGTTGAGGTAATGAAGTATAAAGAATGCACTAGAAAATATGATGCAGAATTGTAACAACTTGCAAACAAGACAACATATTTGGAGGTATAATATTTTGTTGAGGAATATTAAGCTAGAAACTTTAGACATTTGGAAAGACCAAAAATCCTTTTGAAAAGACCATATTGCTATTTAAATAATGCCAATATTAAAATCTGAATTTTGAAAGATATAATTCTTTTTGTCCCAGGCGAGTTTTTCCTCCAATAATGAAAAAAATAATAAGTTTGTGGCACCAACTAGACATTAGTTTGTGAATTTGGGAGATTATTATAGTAACACAAATTGCTATGTTTAAAATTAAAAAAATCTTGTGCATATGTAACATGTTGTGAAAGAGTTGGTCATGTCAAGCATGTATTTATGGCCTCTGCTTTCCACTTCCAGAGTCATCAGCATTGCAACATCAAAAACAGTGTTCTGAGCATAATCAAAAGGTAGAGGAACTTCAAAGTTTCCTTGCAGAGACTGATCTTCATATTTTCTAAGGAGAACTGCAACAGAGTAAGCTACACAATACTATATTGGTAACATACCTCTGCCTATTATTGGTAGTGTTAATCTAAAATATTTTAATTTGCGCTAACTGTGTTTCTCCCTGTTTGACTAAACATGTGAGTTTTGATGTTTTTTTAACTTCGGAATGTATTCACCTGTATATTGTACCCCGATGTTCCTATCGGGAGAATCATTTGTATTTCATTACACCCCTATGTTCCTATCAGGAAAGTCATTAATATAATAAAGTCATGTAAATTAATTGAGGTTAACCCTCCGTTGTAAGTCAAAAAAATAGTCCCCACAATTGAGTTAAGGTTAACCCTCCTTGTTGATTGGAGGGAAAAGTCCCCACAGTAAAGGGGCACTCGGGTTGTTAGACTCTCCTAGAGGGGTCGGCCCTAGTGATTTAATGTAATTTGGGTCATTACTACCCTAGTTGTGGTTACTCAAGCCTACACAACTAAGTTAGGATTACTTGAGCCTACATAACAGAGTCAAATATTAAGTGAATGAAAGAATATAAATAGAGAGTGAGCCTCTCTATTTATTACACACACTCACTCAACTGGGGCACATGTGTGAGAGAGGAGAAGCTCTCTCAAGTGAGAGAGAGAACAACTGTTGGAGATCATATTTTATGTCTTTGGGTTTTACTTCCCATATTGGTGCTTATTCTATCTCTAAGGAAGTTGCGGGGTTTTCTCCTTGATGGTTTCCCCGAAGAACGTTCTTTGTGTCTCTTGTCTCTTGTGATTAATATTGTGCATGTTATTCTCTCAGGTAAGATCCTAAAATCATATTGCTTAAATGATAAAAATATAAATCATATCAGAGCTAACCTAAGACCAAGATACTGTGCAGCTGCAGAAGCTAGGGCTTCTTACTTTATGGGTATCTCTCCACAATCCATTAGAAAAAAGATGCTAGGATGACTCTCCATTGAAGGGGGCATCTTTATGTCGAAGCAGAATTTGATTCTACACTTTTTCAACTTTTGTTGCAGGAAATTAGGGATTTCTTACAGAAGAGGAATTTTTGAGTGAACCCAGCATAGAATTTCTCTCCTCATCAAAATCAAATTTTAGAGACCTAGGTCGATATTTTTGGTTTGGTGAAACTATGGGAAAGTAAAACCCTAGTTTGATGCTGGGCCTCAAAAACCCTAAAATACTAAAATGGGTAGTTTTGGTGCATTCGCTATATCTCGGGATTGAAGAAGTCTCAGGGGCCAAAATTTTCACATGCCGCAGATAAAATCCTGATGTACCCTTTGTAAAACGTTTAGCCTCAGATTCTCTATATTTTGGGAGATATGTTTCCTCCAAATCAGGGTTCCAGCCTCTTCAAGGACTCATCCCTAAATAGGACACATAGGAAGAATTGCAATATCTTGGGCTACAAATATACAAATGAAATTTCTCAAGATTTTCTAGATAGGTAATGGACTTTAATTTCTTTGGTAAAAGTTTCAGACCCCTATGTTGAAACAGATACACATGGCAATCTGTACAAGTTCGCGATGTTGAACAGTCTTGAAAATACGTCACCCTGGGAGAAATCTCATAAGTCCCAGATGGTGAAACTAATTCTTGTAAAACCTATGTTTTTGGAAATAATATATACTAGGTTACCTTAGTACTAAATTTCAGACACAGAGGACCATTACTTTCGGAGATACCGCAAAATCCCTATCAGCAATTTATGCAGAAGAAATTGGTAAACTAGGGATTCCTGTTCTGGGAGCTTACCTCTACTACTTTCAGAGAAAAATTACACTGGAAATCTCTACTTGAAGAGGCCTATCTTTATTTCCAGTTAGAATTTTGAAATTCCAAGTTTTGAAAATTAGGTTTTCTCTGACCAATCCTAGATCAGTGAGCTCTCGAACGAGGATGGACACCTCAAATTAGTAAGATCTAATATTTTTCTATTTATAGTTGAGTTTCTAATTTCAAAATGACTAATCACACCAGCTTGATGAAAATCTTGGTGAGTCTGGCAACTTCCAAGCGTGGAAGTATAGGATCTCACTAGTTTTTGAAGGAGATGAATTGGAAACCTACATAAGTAGATAGGTTCTAGTTCCAAACGGAGATGAGGCTAAAGCCTTACACAAGAAGAACTTGGTCAAGGCCAAGAAGATCATTGTTGATTCAATAAAGGATCACCTTATACCACAAGTGTCTTCCCTAAAGACACCTAAAGAGATGTTTGATTCCTTGACCAAACTATTTGAAGGGAGCAACATCAATCGAAAGATGACTTTGAGAAAAAAGTTGAAGAATGTGAAGATCTAGAATGCAAAGATCATGTAGTCATACTTTACAAGGGTCTCTAAAATAAAATAAAAAAACTTGAAGCAGTGGATGAAGAAGTAGAGAATGCAGACATTGTGATATCCACCTTTAATTGTATCCCATGATCTTAGGATTCATTCATTCAAGGAATATGTGCCAAAAGGAAGTGATTACTTTCAGTAGAATCTAGGAAGAGCACACACAAGATGAAGCTCGACCCATAATAAGAGAAGAGAAGATGGGAGCAACTGAAGATCAAGCACTCATGATTCAAAGAAATGATGATGTCATGATGAAGAAGAAAGATCAAGAAGGAGTCTACCCTTAAAACAAATAAAGATAAGTATTCAATTTTCATTTCATGATATTGTTTTGTTATGCATTTGTTTATATTCAGTTGATGTATTATGCATGATAGAATGTTTGCATTAATGACAATACACTACTAAAATGCATGTAATGGGTAAGTATCCCACGGTGCTATACAACTCTCCATTGCTACTTATTTAGAATGAAACCTCTTTGCTGACATATTGGATTACTGCACAATCTTAGTGATGTCTTGGTAGAGATGGAGGCATCTAGAAAAGTTTCTGTGAGATATGGATGAATGTTGTATTGGCTAAAATAAATGCTTGACTATGTCTTTATGCATTAGAATTTTCCATTGTGAATATGCCTTATGAAATGTTTCTAACCATACAAATGCATTTGACTTGTAGGAAAGATCGCGTACAATCGCCTACAAGAAAAAAAGGATGAGACTTGTTCCAAAACGAGAGTTCAATAAATAATCCAAAATGAAGAATAAAATGATGAGGCATCAAACATAGTCTAGTTATGTGACACTGTTGAGTGACATCATTGATGCAGATCCTTCAACTATGAAGAAGTAGCCAAGAAGAAAGGGAAGGAGAGTACTAGTTCAAGAAGAATGATGTCTAGGATGTCATATCCAAAGCTGAAGGGAAGTCCACAGTGGATCTGCAAGATCTAGCATGTAGTAGAAGGAAATATCATGGGATACAAGGAAAGATTTGTAGCACAAGGATTCTCAAAGAAAGAATCCATAGACTACGAGTAGACCTTTGCAGCAACTGGAAGTTAAGACACATGACAGGAAGAATTGTTGATGTATATGTAACTTCGGAATGTATTCTTCTATGTATTTCATATATTGTAACCCGATGTTTATTTCGGGATGTTTCTATTATGTATTTGAGTCATGTGGTCATGCCCCGATGTTCCGATCAGGAGGATTAATAATGTAAACAAGTCATGTCAAGTCATTAGGTAAGTCCCCACAGTTTAGGTGCACTTGGGTTATTATACACTAATTAAGGTGTAGGCTCAAGTAATTAATTATAAGTTAATCCTACATGGTTGAGTGCACTTCAAGTCAACGGAAGAATATAAATAGAGAGTGAGAGTCTCTCTATTTATCACTTGTGACATACATCACTTGCTCTCTCAAGTGTGGCGCACTTTTGGAGAAGGAAATTCTTGGGCTTGACAGAAGACAGAAGGCTGCTGTTGTGCTGGGAGGTCATCTTACTGTTTTGGGATCACATCTTGTGGTGATACTATCTTAGAGGAAGTGGAGGGGTTTTCTCCATTTATGGTTTCCCCTCCTAAAATCTTTGTGTCTCTTGTCTCTTGTGATGTTCTTGTTATTCTCTCAGTGAAAAGATCTTATCATAATGCTAGCTTAAATGTTGAAAAACTAACATGGTATCAGAGCTAACCTGAGAAGAAGACATTGTGCAGCTACAGGAACTAGGGCTTCCTATTTTGTGGATCTTCCTCCACATATTTTCAGCAAAAGTATACTAAGATGACTCTCCATTAAATGGAGCATCGTTCTGTCGATACGGAATTCAATTTCAAGCATTTTCAGTTTCGATGTGGAAATTAGGGCTTTCTACAGAAGAGGAATTTTTGAGTGAGACTAGCATAGGATTTTTCTCCTCATCAAAACCAAAATTTAGAGACCTGGATCAATAAATTTGGTTGGGTAAAACTCCAGGAAAGTCAAACCCTAGTTTGACCCTGAGTTAGGAGAAACCCTAAATACTAAAAATGCTAAGTTTTGGTACAGTCGCTATATTCCAATATTGGCGATGTCTCAAAAGATGAAAATTTCAGGGACCAAAGATAAAATCCTGATAAACACTATGTACAAAGGGAAGCCTCTGATTCACTGTATTCCAGGAGATATGATCTCTCCAAGTTAGGGTTCCAGCCTCTTCCAGAAATCATCCATAAACAGGACACCTGGGGATATCTGCAATATCTTGGGCTACAGAGGTCCAAATGAAATTACTGAAGATTTTCCAGAAAGGGTACGGACTTTAATTTCTGTGGTCATAAGTTCCAACTCAGAAGATGAACCAGTGACACGTGACATGCCGTACAACTTCACTGTTCTGAACAGTCCTGTAACAGGTCACCTTGGGAAAAGGATCATAAATCCAAAATGGAGAAACCAATTCTGATAAAACCTATGGTGTTGGATCAGGGACATGCGAGGTTACCTCAGTGAGAAATTTAGGACACAGAGGATCATTCATTTCAGAGATATCACAGAAATAGTAACAGGCATTTCTGCAGAAGAAATCAAAAAATTAGGGCTTTCTGTTCCGAAAGTTTCCCTTCACTGTTTTCAGAAAAGGAGTACATTAGACAGCTCCATTTGAAGAGATCTATCTGTTCATCCAATCAGATCTGAAATATTCCAAGTTTTGAAAATTAGGGTTTCTGTGACAAACCCTAGATCAATGAACTCCGGGACAAGGACGGACACCTCAAATCGGTAAGATCTAATCCTTTGCTATTTCCTTTTGAGGTTCTCATTTCAATATGATATATCACATCAGCTTAGTGAAAAGCTTGCGGAAGTTGAAAAATTCCAAGCCTGGAAGTATATGATCTCTCTGAAGAAAATGTATTGGACACCTACATGAGTATGGAGGTTCCAGTTTCAGAGGGAGACGAGGCCAAAGAAGACATCATGCTCATGCTGCAGAGGATGATGAACCATCCAGAAAGAGATCCGGATATGAAAGAGAAGATTCTTCAAGCAAGGATGAATATGTTCTAATATCAGCTCTCATAAGTAACATTACTCATGGAAGTGATGATTGGCTTATAGACAGTGGGGCTTCCAAACATATGATGGGATTCAAGGAATCCTTTGTAAGACTATCAGAACATGAATCACCTCACAAGGTGAAACTTGTAGATGACTACCAATATCCAATAAAAGGTAGTGAGGAATATTCATACAAGCTAGAATCTGGAATGCAGGTTGCATTCATAGATGGTCAAGTCATCATGTAGCCAAAAGGAAAGACTATCGATGATGCGGTAGTGATTGGAGAACAAGAAGGAGGCTTGTATGAATTGAAGGGCCATCCAGAACAAGCCTTGATCCATGTAGAGCCAAATGAGCTTTGGCATAGAAGGCTTGCACATGTGCATTACAGAGCATTACCTATTGCAAGCAATGCTGTTGAAGGTCTTCCTGAATTTCAAGGTATTTGAAGGGAAGAACAAAGTCAGAATATGACCTAAAGAAACCAGTTGAAGAATGTGAAGATCCAGAATGTAGAGACCATGCAGTCATAAGAGTCTCTCAAATCAAAGAACAACTTGAAGCGGTAAAAGAAAAAGTGAAGAATGCGGAAGTGATGATGGCCACCTTGAATGGCCTCCCAGGATCGTGGAATTCATTCATTCAAGGAATGTGTTCCAGAAGGAAGTGATTACTTTCAGCAAACTTTGGGAAGAAGAAGAAGCTTGAATCATAAGAAGAGAAGAGAAGATGGGAGCAATTGAAGATCAAGAAAAGAAGATCCCTCAAGCAATGAGGAATATGAAGAACTCAACTCTTGAAGAAATTCTTATCCACCTTAGCATTTGGATAAGAAATGATGCGACTATGAATGAAGAAGACGATGCAGCTAAAGGCTCAAGAAGGAGTCTACCCTCGAAACAAATAAAGATAAGTATTCAATTGTCATTTCATGATATTGTTTTGTTATGCATTTGTTTATATTCAGTTATTGTATTATGCATGATAGGATGTTTGCATTAATGACAGTATACTACTAATATGCATGCGATGGGTAAGTAGCTCATGGTGCTATACAACTCTCCATTGCTACTTATCTAGAATGAAACCTCTTTGCTGACATATTGGATTAGTGCACAATCTCAATGATGTCCTGGTAGAGATGGAAGGCATCTAGAAAGTTTCAGTGAGATATGGATGAATGTTGTATTGGCTAAAGTAGTTGCATGATCATATATTTATGCATAAGTACTTGCCACTATGATTATTCCTTATGAAATGTTTCTAACCATACAATTGCATTTGACTTGTAGGAAAGATCGCATACATAATCGCCTACAAGTAAAGAAGGATGAAGACTTGTTTCGAAGAACAAGTGACGACAGTTCAAAGACAAAGAATAATATGACAAGCTAACAGATGGGTGCAAGATGAACTTTTGAAGAAGTTCAAGATAGAGGATCTTAGTATCCATTGATCCTAGATGGCTACTACTTGTCACTCCAGTACAAAATGTTTCAGTGCATAGAGTACGGAAGACAGAGGGAGTATGATGCTCTGCTTCAGAGGGAGTGATTGCAGAAGATCCTGAGGTTCGACATGGTATGACAGGATGGGCAGATTACCGATGATTCTAGGCTTTACTGGGAGTAAAGTGGATTCCAACCTTTGTTCCAGGGTTGAATGTGGAAGACCAGTGATGCTCCTGTTATGTGTCGATGCACTATTGTTCTAGGTATGGTGGTGTGGCAGGATGGAATCTTCCTTGGACAAGGGAAGTATGCAGTAGAGATCCTGAAGAGGTTCAGGATGATAGACTGCATGGCCTCACCTATGGAATCAAACCTGAAGCTTTTGAGTGATGCTTCTTCAGAGATGGTTGATGCTACGATGTATCGTCAGATGATTGGGTCCTTGATGTACCTGAGACCAGATATTTCCTTTGCTGTGAACAGATTGAGACATGTTCACTTGATGGTTACAAAGCCTGCAGGGGTACAATTGATTATGGGCTCAAGTATGATACGAATCAGAAGATTAACCTGGAGGGTTATGTTGATTCAGATTGGGTAGGCAGTGCCATCGACAGGAAGAGTACTTCGGGATGTTGCTTTAGTATGGGATCAGGTGTGATCTCTTGGTTTAGTTGGAAGCAATCCTGTGTGGCACTGAGTACAGCTGAAGCAGAGTATGTCTCAGCTTGTTCAGCTAGTTGTGAGGTAGTATGGCTGCGGAAGCTACTGTATGATATATTTGATCTCCAGTTAGATGCTACTTGTATACATTGTGACAACCAGAGTTGCGTGAAGTTGTCAGAGAATCCAGTGTTTCATGACAAGTCGAAGCATATCGAGATCAAGTATCACTATATCAGGGATATGGTGTAGAGAGGAGTAGTGAAGCTTCTGTATGTTGCGACGGAGGAACAGATAGCTGATGTATTGACGAATCCATTGGCTACGCTGAAGTTTGAGTACTTCAGAGAGAGACTTGGTGTTCTCCAGATCGAGGCTTCCTCCCAGAGACAGTGATGAGACCCAGAGCCATTCTGACATGGTGAGAGGATTGGTTCCTTCCATGGTCAGATGTAAGGGTTGAGCCATTCTGTCATGGTGAGAGGATTCAGTTCCTTCCATGTCAGATATGAGTGCTAGAGATCCAAAGCCATTCTGACGAGCAGGTCAGATGTAAGGGCTGAGCCATTCTGTCATGGTGAGAGGATTGGTTCCTTCCATGACTGATATGAGTGCTGAGATTGAGAGCCATTCTGACGAGTAGGTCAGATGTAAGGGCTGTGCCATTCTGTTCATGGCTAAAGGATTTAGTTCCTTCCATGTCAGATGTAAGTACAGAAATATCTCTTCATTGTGGTTGAGAGTCTTCCATCATTAGATGGGATTGTGCCATTCTGACGAGCAGGTCAGATGTAAGGGCAGAGCCATTCTGTGCATGGCTAAAGGATTTAGTTCCTTCCATGTCAGATGTAAGTGCAGAAATCTCTCTTCATTGTGGTTGAGAGTCTTCCATCATTAGGTGGGATTATGCCATTCTGACGAGCAGGTCAGATGTAAGGGCAGAGCCATTATGTTCATGGCTAAAGGATTTAGTTCCTTCCATGTCAGATGTAAGTGCATAAATCTCTCTTCACTGTGGTTGAGAGTCTTCCATCATTAGATGGGATTGTGCCATTCTGACGAGCAGGTCAGATGTAAGGGCGGAGCCATTCTGTGCATGGCTAAAGGATTTAGTTCCTTCCATGGCAGATGTAAGTGCAGAAATCTCTCCTCGTTGGAGTTGAGAGTCTTCCATCATTGGATGGGATTGTGCCATTCTGACGAGCAGGTCAGATGTAAGGGCAGAGCCATTCTGTTCATGGCTAAAGGATTTAGTTCCTTCCATGTCAGATATAAGTGCTGGCCATTCTGTCGAGTAGGACAGATGTAAGGGCAGCTTCCATTCTAGGAATGGAGGCACCTGGTCAGTTACCAGGAACACTTAGTCAAGTTGTGCAGATGGCATGTAATTCGGTCCCTGGGAGATCCAATAGGTTGGGCTGTGTGCCCGTAATTAGTCCTGGGATGCTCTTACGAGGTTTTACCATGACCACATGTAATTCTGAGCCCTGGGAGATCCTATAGGTTGGGTTGTGTGCCCGTAATCAGTCCTGGGATACTCTTGCAAGGTTTTGTGGTGAGACCACATGTAATTCAGAGCCCTGGGAGATCCTATAGGTTGGGTTGTGTGCCTGTAATCAGTCCTGGGATACTTTTGCGAGGTTTTGTGGTGAGACCACATGTAATTCGGAGCCCTGGGAGATCCTATAGGTTGGGCTGTGTGCCCTTAATCTGTCCTGGGATGCTCTTGCGAGGTTTTGTGGTGAGGTCACATGTAATTCGGAGCCCTAGGAGATCCTATAGGTTGGGCTATGTGCCTGTAATCAGTCCTGGGATGCTCTTTCGAGGTTTTGTGATGCACATAATAAGTCCTGAGGATTCTCTAGTATGGCCAGTGATGATGAAGAACTGCAGGTGGTGGGCCTACATCCAGCATGAAAAAGGGCTGGCTCTGTAGAACTTCCTATGACGAGATAGTACACACATGATGATGACCAGAGGAGATCCAGATCGAGCTATGATCCAGATCCAGTTATGATGACTCCGAGTGACCCAGATTGAGTGATGATCCAGATCCAGATGACTTGAAGACGAACATGATCCAGTGATACAGAGAAGAAGACTAGTGCTGAAAATTGTGTCGAAAGAATACCTTCCTAGTTAAGAGGGAGTGTTGATGTATATGTAACTTCGGAATGTATTCTTCTATGTATTTCATATATTGTAACCCGATGTTTATTCCAGGATGTTTCTATTATGTATTTGAGTCATGTGGTCATGCCCCGATGTTCCGATCGGGAGGATTCATAATGTAAACAAGTCATATCAAGTCATTAGGTAAGTCCCCACAGTTTAGGGGCACTTGGGTTATTATACACTAATTAAGGTGTAGGCTCAAGTAATTAATTATAAGTTAAGCCTACATGGTTGAGTGCACTTCAAGTCAACGGAAGAATATAAATAGAGAGTGAGAGTCTCTCTATTTATCACTTGTGACATACATCACTTGCTCTCTCAAGTGTGGCGCACTTTTGGAGAAGGAAATTCTTGGGCTTGACAGAAGACAGAAGGCTGCTGTTGTGTTGGGAGGTCATCTTACTATTTTGGGATCACATCTTGTGGTGATACTATATTAGAGGAAGTTGAGGGGTTTTCTTGATTTATGGTTTCCCCTCCTAAAATCTTTGTGTCTCTTGTCTCTTGTGATGTGCTTGTTATTCTCTCAGTGAAAAGATCTTATCATAATGCTAGCTTAAATGTTGAAAAACTAACAAGAATCATGTGTGAAAATGAAAGAAGGCCTTGTATGAGTTCAGAATACATGCATGGGATAACACATAGATGAGGATCTTGAATATCACCTAGAGTGATGAAGACCTTAACAATTGCTACAAGGTTGAAGATGAAATCCTATAGAGGATGACAAGCTCACAGATGGGTGTGAGAAGAACTTTTGAAAAGATTAAAGATAGAGGATCTTAGTATCCAATGACTCTATATGGATACATAGAATATTAGTAGTAGATAAAGCTACTTGTCACTCTAGTACAGAATGTTTCAATGCATAGAGTACAAAATACAGAGGGAGAATGATGCTCCTCTTCAAAGGGAGTAACTGTAGAAGATTCTGAAATTCGACATGGTATGAAAGGATGGACATATTACTGATGACAATAGGCTTTACTGAGAGTAAATCAGATTCCAACCTTTGCTTCAAGGTTGAAGGTAGAATACCAGTGATGCCCCTATTATATGTCGATGACTTGTTCCTGACAAAAAAGAGGAAATCATTAAAGTTTCAAGAAGGAGACTTGCTGTCGAGTTCAACATGAAGGACTTAGATATGATGCACTACTTTCTAAGCATGTAGGTGTGGAAGAATGAAAATGAAATCTCCCTGGGTCAAGGGAATTATGCAGTAGAGATCCTGAATAGGTTCAATATGATGGACCACAAGGCCATGACCACACCTATGGCATTGAACCTGAAGCTATTGAGTGTTGATTCATCAGATTCGGTTGATTCCATGATGTATCATCAGATTATTTGTTCCTTGATGTACCTGATGAATACGAGACCAGATATTTGCTTTGTTGTGAACACATTGAGCCAATTCTTGACGGATCCGAGACATGTTCACCTAATTGATGCAAAGCATATTCTGAGGTAGCTAAAGGTTACAGTTGACTATGGGATCAAGTATGAAGCAAATCAGAAGACTAACCTAGAGGTTTATAGATCAAAAGAGCACTTCGAGGTGCTACTTTAGTATGGGATCAGGTGTGATCTCTTGGTTCGCAAGATGGAGTCCTACATGGCGCTGAGTACAACTGAGGAAAAATATGTCACCACTTGCTATTTGGGAGGTAGTATGTTTCTTTTGAAAACTACTATTTGATTTGATTGATCTGACTTGCATTTTTTTATGATGCAGAGAGGAGCAGTGAATCTCTAGTGTGTGATGTAATCGGTCCTAGCAAAGCTCGCATGTTATCCTTGGACATAATTAGCCCTGATGTGATTCTATGCTAGAAATGGTCATATCGAAGTTTGAGTACTTCAAGGAGAAGCTTGTTGTTCTCCAGATAGATGTTCCTTCCAAGGGAAAGTGATGAGTCCATCTTCCTTTCTGACATGGTGATAGGATTGGTTCCTTCCATGATCAGATGTAAGTGCAGACCCATTATGATATGACTATGGGATTGGATCCCACATGATTACATATAAGTGCAAAGCCTTTCTGATATGACTATGGGATTGGCTCCCACATGATCAGATATAAGTGCATAGCCTTTTTGAATGGGTTAGACGTAAGTGTGGAGCCCTTTGGACATGGTGGTAGGCGGGTCCTCCCATGGTCGAATATAAGTGTAGAGACTTTCGCTGGATGATATATGGTGTGTCCTATCATGCCGATGGATGTAAGTGCAGAGCCTTTATTTGGATTGTAGATGGTGTGTCTTACCATTCTAGTAGAGATAAGTGTTGAGCCCTTCTTTTCATAGTAGATGGTGTGTCCTACTATGCCATAGGATACAAGTGCTGAGCCTTTCTGACTGGTTCAGATATAGGTGTTGTTCCTTTCTCTGGATAGTAGATGGTGTGTCCTATTATTCCAGTAGATGTAAGTGCTGAGCCTTTCCTTGGATGATAGATGGTGTGTCCTATCATGCCAGTCGATGTGAGTGTTGGGCATTTCTAACATGGTGGTGGGTGTGTTCCTCCCATGGTCAGATGTGAGTGCTGGGCATGCCATTCTGACATGGTGGTGAATGTGCTCCTCCCATGGTCATATGTAAGTATTGAGTGGGCCTTTTTTACTGGGTCAAATATTAGTGCTAAAGAAGATGAAGACCTACATGGAGGCTAGGCCTACAACCAACATGAAAAAGGGTTGGCTCTGTAAAACTTCCTATGACGAGAAGAATTGAGAGATATCACTAATTGATTGAGATAGTAGAAGAAGTGTTGATGATGATCCAGTGATGATGTTTATCGACTGATGATCCATACTTGATGTTGATCCAGTGATGATCCAGACCTGATGTTGATCCAGTGATGATCCATACTTGATTATGATCTAGTGATGATCCATACTTGATGTTGATCCAGTGATGATCCAATGATGATCTAGCTTTGATGATGATCTAGTACTGATCCAACTTTGATGATCTAGTGATGATCCAGATTTGATCTAGGGAAGAAGACTTGTGCTGATGAATTTTGTCAAAATAATACCTTCCTAGTTAAGAGGGAGTCTTGATGTATTTGTAACTTTGAAATGTATTCACTTGTATATTATACCCCGATGTTCCTATCGGGAGAATCATTTGTATTTCATTATACCCCGATGTTCCTATCTAAAGATTCATTAATATAATAAAGTCATGTAAATTCATTGAGGTTAACCCTCCATTGTAAGTCACGGAAATAGTCCCCACAATTGAGTTAAGGTTAACCCTCCTTGTTTATCGAAGAGCAAAGTCCCCATAGTTGAGGGGCACTGGGGCTCTTATACTCTCCTAGAGAATTTGACCCTGGTGAGTTAACACAAGTCAGGTCATTAGTACCCTAGCTATGCTTAATCGAGCATACATAGATGAGTTCGGATTACTCAAGCCTACATAACAGAGTCAAATATTAAGTGAACGAAAGAATATAAATAGAGAGTGAGCCTCTCTATTTACTACGCACACTCACTCAATTGGGGCACATGAGTGAGAGAGGATAATCCCTCTCAAGTGAGAGAGAGAATGACTGTTGGAGATCATCTTTTCTGTCTTTGGTTTTTACTGCTGCTATTGGTGCTCATTCTATCTCTGAGGAAGTTGCAAGGTTTTCTCCTTTATGGTTTCCCCAAGGAAAAATATTTGTGTTTCTTGTCACTTGTGATTATTACAGTGCATGCTATTATCTCAGATAAGATCCTAAGATCATATTGCTTAAATGATAAAAATCTAATAATGAAAGGAGCTCAAAGGAAATATAATGCTTTTTTGTAGAGTAAGGCCATTATTACCTGCAGATGAATGTGTTGGTGAGTCATCAACTGTGCTATATCCTATATCAACTGAGTTAGTTGCTTAGGACATTGATCTGATACATATTCCAGGTAAATTTCCATTCTAGTATTTAAATTCTATATTTCTAGGATTTATTTTGCTGTCTCAATTGCCTCCCACAAAGTGCTAGAACATTTCCTATATCCTGCACTTTTTTTTTGTTTCAGGGCAGAAGCATTCATTTATTTTTGACAAGGTATTTAGCCACGATCCAAGGGAACATGAGGTGTTTGTGGAGATTTCCCAGCATTTTCAAATTTCTCTTTATGGATACAAGGTAAATCTGTATCCTTTCCTTCTTCCCCCTGTCTATGTATATATTTGCATATTTCTAGGAGAAATTTTTCTTATTATCACAAGGGATTGATTCTTCAAGATTATCATAGGCTAACTTTACTCTTAGATATTTAGAAAAAAAATGTACCAGTACAATTTAAAATATCTTTGTCATGATGAGTTGTATCATTTATGTACTTGTTCAATGTTTTATAGTATTTAATTTCTAGAAAATTCAAAGATGGATAAGTTTTTGTTTTTCTTTCTGCTCTTCTAAAATAGCTCCAATATATACAACAATATTTAAAGAATTTTGTTGTGTGAAACTCCTCTATTTGCATGACAGCTTGATGGAATTTTTTTTCTCAAAAAAATCTTCTTATTTTTCATTAATGCACATAAAAGAATATCAATGTTTCAAATCATGTGCATGTGGATTATGTCTCCTTACATAGGAAAGGAGTGCTAGAATATCTGCTTTGGAATCAATCTCAAGGGTCGATATTTTCTGAATAGTATTATACTAGCTAAAAATGATATTGGCTAACCAGATTTGAATGTTGTGAAATCACGCATGTGAAGCAAAAGGGATTCTCCTAAACATAAAACAACAAAAAAATTTACACAAGTAAATACCAGTAAATATTATGGTGTCACAGATGAATATTTTTGTCTTCCTAATTATCCATCGTCCATCTGTCTCCATGTGACAATCTACAGAAATCAAGTTCTATAAGGTTTGAGATATCATGCATTCGAACAAAAGACGCTTGATTGTTTTTTCCTATTAATTCATGAACATCCATCCAAATGTTTGTTAATTTTTTTAGCAGAATTGAGAGTCATTGTTTGGGAGAATGGAGGAACGTGGTCAGTTACCAGGAACTTGATTAAGTCTGGGAATGAAAACTAAGCTTGGGGATGAGAGCCATTCTCTGGGAGAATGGAGGAACTTGGTCAGTTACCAAGCAGTTGACAGTGGATCAACTTGATGCATCCTGGGTTTGAGGCACCTTATCAGTTACTAGTTCATCACTAGAAGCCCCATATTGGATCTATGAAAGTGATTTACTTATCTTAGTTAATGAGTGATGGGACCTTCTCAAGGGACTAACCACCCCTTTTTGGAGTACCTAGCACATGACCCTGGTACCATTAAGGAGAACATAATGAACAATGAAAATGTTTCTTATTTTGATTATGCACTTCAATTTCACTTGTATGGATTATGAATTCAAAGAAGAATAATTGTTTCTGGTCATAAAACCACTTAAAGGGCAAAGAAACCCATCGAGGGTCCAAGTACCCACAAGGTTGATCCTTCTATAGTTTCACCCCTGTTGTAGAAGAATTTGTACCATTAAAATTCAAAAGTAAAAAATAAAAAAGAAAAGGTCAAAAGTAAAAATAAAAGTCAAAAGGTAAAATAACTTAAAAGACAAAAAGATTAAAATCCATAAGAGAGTCTTCTTGCTTTATGGACTCATCTCACCTTCATGATCTATAAATAAAGATGCATCCTCACTTGAAATTTCATCTAACATGCCTTCATCTCTGTCAAAAGAAGAATTTCTTTAGCTCATCTATTGGCCACTCCTTCTCTCTTGCGTTTGGACAGACTTGGAAATCCAGTGACTATCACTATGGAAAGTCAAGGACTAATGGGTCTTGAGGTAGTAATGCCCCAATAATTAATCATTTAATCATATCTTAGACTCCATCATAATCATGAATATTTCAAATAATTTCATAAATATGAGGATGGACTAATCTAGAAATCTCCAAGTGGAAGCCAGCTCATGCAATAATATCCTAGTAAGAAAGGTTGTCCATTACTCAACATCCAAGGAAGATCAATTAAGAATAATATGCCCATAAGGCATGCATAGAAGACCCTAGATTCCACCCAAGTGCAAAATCGTCAATCTATAAACTTAGCCTCCAGATACAAAAACATTCTTCACAAAATAGGTCATGAACCATGTGAACAACCTTCCAACTGGATGAGCTCAATCAGTAACCTCCAAGCATGTAATATCTCTCATGAAATGGTGTATAAAAAAATGTAAGCATGCTTCAAATGATGACTTTCTCCTTTAGTAGGGTTGAACACTACCCTTATGAATGTGTCTCCAAGGGTGAATGTTCCTCAAATAATGAGAGAAGGCCTTCCTCTAACAACAAACCAATACACTAAGGTGAATTGGCCCTCTTTAGGGCTTCTATTTTATGCACAGGGGCTGTTAATGCACAACAAACTTGGGATTTTAGGGCAAACTGGTGTTATTACTTCTCTTATGCACAGGACTGAATATTTTTAGGGTTGTTTTGTGACCTACATTTGAAAGGAAAACCACCATAGACTGTTATTTTCTACTGATGTCCTTCAAAAGAATGCCAAGAATCACCTAAAGCGCACTCAAACTTGGTTTATATTGTCTGAAATTGAATGATATTTGTTTTATTTAGGCTTGTTTGCACCCATTTTGTGGAGAAAAAGAACCCATAATTCATGACACTACTATAAATGGTTGATTAGGAGGTTGGAATGATGCTTATTTATGCCCAGAATGAAGGTTTGAGGATATTGGAGTGCCCAAGTCTACTTTTTATGTCCATGTCTGTGCCTATAATTATTTCTTAATGTCATTTCAACCCTAAAATCTAACCCAACATTTCTTAAATCCTTTTTTATCCGTTGTTCAACACTTTTCATAGGGCTATTCATGCCTAGAACTGCCTTTTAACCCTCTAATTTGTCCAGATTTAGAGGTAGGCCTATTTGGTGATGAATAAGTGCACAAGGGTGCCCAAGATGCTGAAATAGGGTTGTTGCATACCCTTTTTTAATGTCAAAAATGTTTGTTTGTGCCCAAAATTCATGGGGATGCTGCAATAAGGCATATGAATGAGATTTTAAGGTTGTTTTCACCCTTAGATTTCTCATTTTCACAACCAAAATTGCAAAGAATGCCTCCTACAACTATCGATCATCATATTTTAGGGTTGCAATGTGCCCAGATCTAAAATTTGGCTTAATTATAGCTGATTTGAGATGCTTTACTATTTGTTGTGACAATCAGAATGCTCCCAAAGTGCCCATATTTGTCCCTTTGATTCACATACTTGATTCTAGAGTTTTTTATGCCCATAGGAATTCCCAACATTCCTCCTAGTTTTCTCATAACTGAAAATGAAAGGGATCATCGCTGTTACACTCCATAAATTGTCCAAATTTCAAAAATAACTCAGAACTACCTAGATTTGATTTAAAGATTACAATCATGACAACGTCATCTTTGGAGAGTGTGATTAGAATCACCGATGGAAACCCATACAAAATGGAGGGTAACACTTTCAACTGGGTCCTCAAATGTGAAATTCAATCATTGGTTGGTCCACTCTCTAGAAACTGCTAAAATGAAATTTTTGGAAGTAACAACCTCTTAAATTTTCCTACAAAATGAACTTTTGTATGTAAATATCAAACTTCCGTATGTAAAGATTTCATATACATGGAAAACTAAGACATTCACCACATGATAAGAAAAAGAACTGTAGAGTTTATTGACAATTCAAAACAATAAAAGTGCATACTAGGGATTGATTTTTATAGGGGATTTTTAGATATGTAACTTATTTGAAACAAAAACCACTTAATGTTAAGATAAATATTATCAAACTGATAATGACTGGGATGAAGGGCATGACCAGAAGCTAGTACACAATAGTAGAAATGTCTTCCATAAGGTACAATCTCTTTATGTTAAAGGTATAGGCTGGGACGTCCCTTTTTAAAGGATTCAAAACTGATATGTACCTTGACCCTAACCTATCCTTATAAAATAATTGAGGATAGATTTATAATCATATGTAGTGTTGTTAGTATGCCACACACATTGACCAATTCTTCAACCAAACTAAAAAAAGTGAATAATTTATACTCTTATTTGGTTAGAGACCTTACAAAGTATGTGAGGAAAATAGAGGGGGCATGTAGATGCAGGTTGATTTCAATGTTTAGTGTCCTTATAGAAGGTTATTTTTTCTTTTATTTGTTTGGTCCAACTCAAGTATGGCCTAAACAATGATGAAATTGACCACTTTGGACCAAGATATCAAGGTGGAGTTGTCCATGCCTGGTTGGCCACTTTTAGCACAAAATAATTCAAAACCAGTTGAGACAACTGGTTTAGATAGGTTTGACTGAAAACCATAGTTCTAAAAATTGGGATCAGACTTAGAATTAGTCAAGGGTCAACTCAGAATCGAAATTGAAGTGGGTAATGAATCGGTCATAAATCGGTCGATTTGAATTTAATGAATTGGTTTGCTAAAAAATACATAAGACATTTAAATTTTAAAGAAAAACAACATTTTCAAGATTATAATACATGATTCCAAGGCATTGAAGACAAAATAACCAAAATATTCTCATGTATATACCATATAATATTCAATATATCAAAATGGCACAAACTGTACTATAGTCTGGAGTCTGGAATCTGTGTAATACATAAATGATAATACATATCTCGGATACTGGAACTAGAACAAAATAAGTACCATGTGACTCATGAGTGAGTGTGTCTTGTAGTTGGGTTGGGTTGGGTTGGGTGGGTATTAGGTTAGGAATTAGGTTAGATAAAAAAAAAAAAAACAATAAAAATAAAAATAAAAAATACATGATGTCGGGTAGTCAACCGACTGGTCTGGGTCATAACCTAGTTAGTGAGACCAGTCGGACTAAACCAGAACAGTTTGGTGACTAAACCGACTGGTTCGGTAATGAACCAGTCACCAATCTAATTTACCTTCCGGCTTGAATCAATTTTGTATTAAACCAGTGAACCGACCCATTCTGAAATCGGTTCAACTAGTTTTTAAAACTATGGTGAAAACAAGTTAGAACTGGCATTTTTTGATAACATTTTTCTATGCACCATCTTTCTTTTGTTGCTAGATGTATAATATTATTGTTTTATTTTTTGGTATGTTTATTTACTTTGAAATATATGATAATATTATATTAACAACAAAATAAAATAGACACTTTAGCTATTGAAATTTGGAACATTCTCTTAGTACATACATATAAGGCCTAGCCAAATTTTGAGTCTATACCAATATTGAAATCTTTTGACAGAAGAATCAGAAACACAAATATAATTCACTAATTTCCCCAGTATTAAATTTAAACCTAACATACGTTGTTGATGGGCATTATTAGGATGGTTACAATCCTTCCACCCGTTCTTATGGCAATTTACATAAGTATTAATTTTTATAATATTTAGAGATATATGAAAACACAACCTAAATGTCTTGACTACAACAAAACCTTGTGATTATCATCTCTTTTAGCTTCCTTTTTAGCGTCCACTATCACTTTCAGTGTATTTTTTATCAATTTTTGGACAAAGTGGATGCTTTTCCATAGGATGGAACTTTTAATGGCATTATTTGCATCCATTCTTAAAATATGGTGCTATTTTTTATGCTAATTAGCATCCCAATTAGCGTCCCGATTAGCATCCCAATCAACATCCCAAATAGCATCCCAATTTCTGCCTCATTTTAAAAATTGGCACTGTTTTGGATGCTAATTAGAATCCCAATTAACGTCCCAATTAGTGTCCCAATTAGCACCTCCATTAGAATCAAAATTAGCATTCTAATTAGCATCCCAATTATCATCCCAATTAGCATCCTAATTAATGTCCCAATTAACGTCCACAAAAGAATCCCATATAATGCCAAGAATAGCCTCCAAAAAATGACCTGAATAGCATAGCACCATATATTAATCCTAGGTTAGCGACAGTAATTGCACCATGAATTTCAATAGGAAAAACATTCAACACATTGCCAAGTATAGAGCTAGGAATTGCCCCTAGAAAACATCCAACATAGGACCAAGTATAGTGCCTGGAATAATTCCAAAATTTTTGGAAGGAACCGCTGGGAATTGCACTAGGTTTAGAGATAGGAATTTTTTTCGGAAAACATCCGACATAACGTCAGATATATCAATGCCTATGTCAATGCTCATGATTCATGTGATAGTACTTTTGAATCTTTATTTATCATAGCGACACCTGATGATCGTAATGATGGCACTTTTGGATCTCGATTAATCATAACGAGGGGTAAATTACCTTAATGTCACCTAAATTGCTCTAATTGAATTTGAGTATCCCCAACAACATTTCATAGACCCTAATGGCATATGATTGGACCTAACAACATGACGATGATGCATTACAATAATTATGATAGAGCGTACAGATATGATTTGATAAGTATAATACCATATCATCCATCCTTGTGAGGTAGTATGGTTCTTTTCTCATTATTATCACAATTATGTTGATCATGACATTGATTATGACTACGATGATGACAATGATGTTAATTTATTGTATGATGGTGATGACAATGTGGATGTGGATGTTAACGATGATTATACATGTGGTATCACTTTTGGATCCTAATTGATTCTAATGGCACCTAAATTATTGTAACGACATCTAAATAACCCTATTATCATCGAAATGACTATAATGACATATAAATTACCTTAACAATTACATGACATGAATCCTAATGTTGATGAGTGATTAAGATCACTAATGGCATATGCGTGACCATAATGACAATGATGACGATGATTATGTTGATGATGTACTTAATGATGATGATGATGATGATGATAATGAGGATTATGATCAAGATTATGTTGATGTACCATATGGAATTGATGATGATGATGACAAATACAATGTCCATGATGATGATACATGTCATAATACTTCTAGATACTGCAAAACTTGAGATATTGGAGTTAATAACAAGTAATAGAGGTTCCGAGTTTTTTACCATAAAAATATTGTTAGCCATTGGGTTTTACATTAACTGATATGGCCATTGGGTTTGATAGTTTCCACATCCCTTACCCCCACAACCCCCCTACACCTCCCTTGCAGAAAGGTAGTACAATACCACCTATCATGGTGCTACAAAAATGTCACCATACAAGGTTTTTTTCGACAACCCCCCCATCCATACCCTCATTTTTACCAAGAACATACAAGGAACAAGAAGTAGATATCAATATTAACACAAAATATAACTTTCTTTGTACTCTTAAGGACATGTTGGTCTTGGTTTAAAATGGAAGAAAGCAACAAACATTTCAATAATCCTCATAGTGTTACTTTTAAGAAGTGGACCAAATTGTTTTACATCTTTGGCCTTATAAGAGGACATGTCTCAAGGATAAAAGCAATTAGTTGCTCAAGTTTTATGGACCCTATCAAATATTCCAGCATTACGCTACACTATTGACCAATGTTTGATTTTCAAGTGATTCATTTTACATAGCAAACGAGTGATTGAAAACATATAGGTAAATTTCCAACTTATAATATTAGAAGATGGGCATTCACATGGACACACACACACACACACATTGCATATATAAGATTGTCTCTATGTACTCTTCGAGAGTGACTTTTACTTGGCACTTTAAGTTAATCACAAAGGTATTTAGAGATATGAGTTGAACTTAAAAAATTAAGACACAATGACTTGTATAACTATATTACAAACCTAGGGTCACCTCCATATTCTATTTATGTCTACCATTTTTAATGTGTATGGATTACTTTTTGTTTACAATATTCAAATATGAACTAATATGGTTTTGTCATTCACCCCCTAGATCCTAATTTTTGTCTACAATATTCAAAGATGAAGTAATCCATCATATATTAATCTTTAAAATTATGCACATATCTCTTTCTTAGGTAAAACGTCAGGGCACATATGGTGTTCAAATGCTTTATCCATGAGTCAAAATTAATAGTTACATACTAATTGAGGATTTGTCGATAGTTTTATAAAAACCCCCACAATATATGTTTCAGGACGGTTTGATAAACCACACCCCACCCCGGAAAAAAAAATTCAAGGGAATTTTAATTTTAGAGGCGTTGTTTTAAATACCATTGCCAAAAGTGCAATTCTCATGAGTTTTGGTGGGGGAGATTTGAAGCACTGCCCCTAAATATATTTTTTCAATATGTTCTCAATATCCATCCTCTTGAAGAGTACTACAATTGACCACTAATTACCCTATAATTGAACCCTAATTAACCTCATAATTGACCCCTAATTATTACCCCTAGTTAACCACTAATTGCACCTAAATGACCCCTACTTGACCACTAATTACCCCTAAATAGTCGATGCTTACCACTAATTAACTCTTGATACCCTTGAAATGGTCCCTACTTTTTTAGAAGGAAAACCCCATGGAGAAACCAAAGGAATGTTTCTAAGCACTCATATCTATCATATTCCCTAGTAAACCCATCGATGTAGACCAGTGTACCTCACACACAAGGATTTGAAATGGGCACATGCCATCATGAACCTGACTAAATTCCAAACATCCTCGGAAACCTTGGTTTAGTTAATCCCTTGGGATAAATGTACCCTGTTTACCCATTATTGACCCATAATTACCCCTAGTTAACTCATAATTGACCCATAATTGCGACTAGTTATCCCTTAACTACCCCCTAATTGACCTTGTATTAACCCCTAATTACCACTAATTATTCCCTAACTAGCCCCTAATTGACCCCATATTAACCCCTAATTACCATAACTCATTACCTAATAATTACCCCTAAATGCCCCTTAATTACATGTAATTGAACACAGATTACCCTTCAATGATCACCAATAAACCCTTAATTACCCTTCATTTACCCATAATCATCCATAAATGAACCTTAACTTTCCGCGAGGCTCAAGTCCATGACATAGGACTTACAGATGGAATATTTTGGATTATGAGTGGGATATGGTGGCCATTTTGGGATGTATATCACCATGAATAATTTTTTACTACTAGGTCATGGTTTGAGATTAACCACTAGGTCCTAAGTTCATCACGAGACTTCAATTTTTTGGTGACTCTTTATTGATCATTAATTTGATGAAATATCATATACCAACGAGGAATATATATCTTAGGCATGTTTCTGAAGAGTAGATCATAATTGTCTTTAAATTTTGGGAAATCTCCTTCCAGCATGTTTTTAGAGAGATGAATCAAATTGCAGATCATTTATCAAAGGATGGTTCTTAGTGGGTGATGGTGAATGGAAAACATGGCAATGCCAAAATGACACCATCATGGAGGATGATCTAGGTCTGATCTCTATCTAAACTATGCATCCCCAACTGCTAACATTATCCATGATCTACAGGGCTTATTCATTTCTATTGTTATCCATGAATAACATATTTTGTAGTGGTTTTTATGGGTGTTGTAAGCACAAATAAAATGACTATTGAAAAATGTAAGTCCTATAGGATAGAGTTTATCTTGAGTTTTTATACTCACAAACTATCAATAGGTGAAGATATAGATGAGGTCTATATGACTGTAAAGAATGTTATTTCTTTTTAACAAAATGAATTGCGATATTTTTTCCTTGAAAAAAAAACTAAATCAGACCACGGATTTCAAACCAAATTCCCTTTTTTTTTTCTCTTGCATTCAATCCAACCAACCCCTTATTTGGGTATTGATGGGGTATTCAACACCATTACCTACTGTGTTGCAATGAATGATACTATGGTTGGATACCTTTCCCAATCTAAATAATTTGATTTATGTCACCTCTTCCATTTCCCATGATATTCTTACGACATTGAAACCAGTACAAGAGAAGTTGGCTTCAGAATGATGACCATATTAATGTCTCCACCGTGTCTATACCAATATGAAATAATATTAGCGATCAAGGTTTTTGATGTAGGTAATGTTAAAGTCATCTTTGGTTCCACCGAATGGCGTCCCATCTTTCAATCTTTCCATTAGGAAGGCTTATTGTCTTCGCCTTTGGTAGAATGTGAATATTTTTCCATTGGACACAAGGCCACCACATGCATGTGTTCAAAATAAATTTTGCATGGGAAAAAAATGTTTGCATAGTCCAAAATATCGTATCCAAATTTTGTCTATGCTCTTTAATTCAATTTGGAAAGTATGCGTGGTCATGAATCAATGAAAAAATATATCCAAGCACATGTATTAGAAATATTATTATTATTTTCATAGTGATGGTAATGAACTACCCAAAGAATTGTGAATGCCTCTAAGAGTCTCAATATTGCAATATTATAAAAGTAAACCCATATCAAGGCCTCCACGAATACTTTCATATGTGGATTAAATTTAAGGTGCCATCACTTCTAAAGAGATCCGCACCCTCCATAAACTAGGGTGCTTTGATTAAAACTCTTTGCAATTTGGTGGATGAGTATTGTGTCTAGCATGAGGGATCCCAAATCCAACTCTATCTATAGTTGTATTTTTTTCAATAAGGGCCAAAGACTATAGAAATTGAAAATCAAGGCATGTGGCAATAAATACTTTACTTCCTCATTGATTACTTGTTACATCCACAAGACCATTACAAACACAAGGGTGTTAATGATGTAAAGCTTGAACCTTCCTAAAATCAATACAAAAACTTCACTTTCAGCCCACACAGGTGTGGTTCCGTTGTTATGAAGTCAGTTGTTGTAAATTGGAGGTCATGATATCAATCACACCCATATCAATCGCACGCAGGTTTACGTGTGTCCCATGTCTTGCGGCGGGTGTGGGGAACCTAGGGTTATAGTAGTAGCGGGAATGGATCCCTGGACCATGTTTCATGCAAGTACTAGCCCGACCCCAATTGCCGATTCCCCTAGTCATAGTAGGGAATCTTATATTTTTAATTTCATTTACGTACGATTTGAGTTGTGGCATCAATGTGTTGGTTACTTAAACATCACTTAAACTTATTTTAATATTTGATTAAAATAAATACAAATATAAAAAATTGCATCTGCGTGAAGAAAATATAAATAATAGCTGGAATAAATAAATTAGATTTATACTATGACCAAACTAGAATTATGAAATATTTAAATATTGTACTTTTCCATTAAGAAATCTCAATAAAGTTTAAGACTTTTCTTGTCCCTCAAGCCTAGAACTCACGCTCATCTTTTCTTGTGTCGTTTTCGTCCAGCCCTAGATTTCACCTTTTCTTTTTCTGAATCTCATCAAACTCTGAAATCACCGTCGTTTTCCTCCGACCCTAGATTTCACCTTTGATTTTTGGGAACAATCAATGGAATGATTTCACCTCCATATTTTTTCATGGTTTGATGAAATGATTTTATCCGCATTGATAAGGAACATAGAAAGGCGTTGAAGGGAGGCCGCACTGATGAGGAGCATATCTAGGCATTGGATGCAAGGTAGAAAATTATTTCCAGATAAGTTTAAAGTTTTTTTTTAATTTATTTATTGAAAGTGGTTATTGATTCCATGGATGTTTACATAATTTTGTAGATTTAGTGAATGCATTTGTAGTTTTTTTTTTTGTTATTTGATGAACTTCAATCTCATCTATCTTCTCTTTTTCTTAATGGAGAAGGGTGCTCTATTTTTTTAATGGAATAAGGGTGATATTGTTCCAAGAATGCTTTATTTTTTGATAGCCAAAACCGAGCCGACTAAACTTGGGTTTAGCGCTCAGTCAATATTTAAAAGAAAATAATTTCACTTTTTAACTCTGGCCTATTTTTACTGTGACCACCTTTTAATTTTACTGCGACCAACTTTTACTGCGACCAAGTTGATGCGATCAAATTTGGTGCGATCAAATTTGGTGCGATCAAATTTGGTGCGATCAACTTTTCTACGGTGCGATCAAGTTGATGTGGTGCGATCAAGTTGATGCGGCGGTCAAGTTGATGCGATCAACTTATCTGCGATCAAGTTGATGCGATCAACTTCTTTTGCGATCAAGTTGATGCCTGATGCGATCAACTTCTCTGCGATCAAGTTTGGTGTTTGATGCGACTGGATTGGTAGAATATGATTCTTAGTCTAAAGACTTAAGAATTTTACAAATACTTTTCACCTGTGAGTAAGATGAAGTAAAATGACCACATTTACAAATCCAAATAACTTATGGAAAACATATGCCCAAATATGTAGGAATATTTGAGCCGAACAAAGTGCGGTAAAACCTGGAACTTTCACGCGGTGAGATTTTTATGGGTTCTTGTTCTTTTACTTATCAGTAATTGTAAAAGACATTTACAGAAGTAAATCTGGAAATATGAGCGGCTAAATAATCATGAATTCAACCACAAACTATTTCATATATTAACTATGCGGAAATACAAAGTAATACAAACTTGTCTGTTACAAACTCGTCGGTCCACAGAGCTTCAGCTCTCCGACTAAATCACATGCACAGAAGCTTGAGCTTCGACTTCACTTTCTCACCCTAAGTTCCTCTGCTTGTATCTTTTTCTGCTTGTTCTGTTCTGTTCTGTGTGTAAACTAATTTACAATATGCTTCTTCTATTTATAGGCAATTTGAAAATTGCTTCAGCATAAACCGACTTACTTGCCGACTTACTTTGCATTAAAGACTGCAATAACTGTCTACCTAACAACTTAACTTCTGAAATAAATTCGACTGAGTTACACTGCCTACTTGTTGACTTTTCCTTCTTGTCAGACTGACAGACAAGATCGTGGATTCTACAGACTCTGACAGAGTCAGCTGGAGATCAAATCCAGATCTGTGAATTAATTACATTTTTCCAACATTTTTTAGGTAAAGAAAACACTTTTTCTACAAGAGTAACCACCAGATTTAATATTTGCAAAAAAGTCTAGATTTACTTTTGTAATTCCTTGGCCCCGAGGAGAACAAGGGATCGAAAAAGTGCAAACATTTAAGAATTTCCATCATAATTTCCAGGTTTTTTTCTTCCTCACAGCGTTCTTGAATTGATAAAAAAAACATTCTAGGTTCTGAAGAAAATCCCACCAATACAAAATTTGAAAATGCCATCAAACCATTGCAGTCCAAGCTCCTTTCTGCCGAATTAATTAGGTTTTTGGGAAATTAAAAGACAGTGAACGTTTGAACGGGCCTCCAACCAGAAAATATTGAAACAAAAGGATACCACTTTCTCTATAAATATTGAGAGGCAGGGTTTGCCTGTGAGTTTGGAGAAATGTTGGTCCTTTTAAATTAAACGGTCAACAAATCGTTCCTTAGGAATTAAGGGATTTTTGTCTCTACCTTTAAGTGTTATTGCCATGATCATGTGTTGGATGAATCCCTCACTTTCTTTGGAACTTATGCTATATTTATAAACTATCGAAACATGGTACTGCTCATATACCTTAGCTCGATTCTCTTTCCACCAATGTTCATCTTGCCTTTCACTAAACCTATTTCGGCTGCAAATAAATTAACACCAATGTGATCAATGTGATTGTTAAAATTCTAGGTCATCTCAATATCTTGTTTTGTTGTGAGATTTATTAGTTATTCTCTATACACTATCTTTGGGAAATCATCTGAACAAGTTACGGATATTTTTTGAGGATCACAAGGATTGATTGAAATGATGGCCTTCCCTTATTTAAGAACACATATAATATTATTAAAGTAAATGGTAACACCAATAACAAACATTGATACTCTTACTATATGTAGATTCTATAGTTGTAGAGTTAAAAGTAGTGGTTTTATCTTATGCAGAAAGTAGAGGCAATATACTGAATGGCAGATCCGAAACACATAAGTAGTGGTAACCGTCAGGGTCATACCCTAATCAAAGGATCCTATTACTCACAAGTCAAAGGCCCAGAAAAGACCAATATAGATTTTATTTATTTGATCTATCCATTTGAAAAGCCATCTCTATTATATGGGATACAGTAGATCCTTTCATGGAAACATGTCCTAGACTGGTTGTTTCCTGCCCCAGTGGAAAACTAACCTGAGTAGCCAAGCAATGAATGCATGCTAAATGAAATTTTGAAGTTAATGAATGAATAATCTATGGAAAGATAAGGAGATATATGAAGTATCCCTACGTCTTCACATTTCTGATGTCAGGTGAGCCCATCGTATAGCATAAAATATATTATATACCACCCTCTAATGTTTGGCTTTTGATAAACAAGGAAACAATATGTGTTTTTCAAACTTGGTATTTTCCACTATATGTTCAATGATAATATGAAGGGAAACATTTCAACTTACAATGGAAAAGAGAAACGTAGATATGCAAGTTCGGTATGCAAAAGTCGTTCATTGCGCCCCCTCTAATCTTAATTAAAACTGGTTGGGATTCTCGGTAAGGCCTCCTGGCTATGAGCAACTATTTTGGATGTTGATTGTGTGAATGTGCTACAATTTAATCCTGTTAATGATTTATGGGTATTGCGTCTTTTGGAAAGGAAAATTGTGTTGTCTCATTTCCCCTATCATTTGATGGATTGCAAGTGAAGAATTAAAGCTCTGAAGAAGACAAAAAATGCACTAGAAAACAATCTAACTATTAGTTTTCACGTATTAATCCGGATATATGTACCTAGATAAATAGGTTGGATTTTTTATTACGTCCATATAACAACATAATCGCCCTAACTTACTTATTCCTTAGGCAGAAGCGTTGTGCTGGGGTAACTTTCAATTGAATCCAGAAGTCGACAACACTTGCTTTACTATTTTCCTTAGTCCTTCGTAGAGTAAGTTCAGATTAAGGTCTACTAATAGCATAGTAAGAACTATCCTGGGACACAATAATTGTCATTTTTTGTAATCTAATTCTATTCCTTTGTAAACTAGCAACAACCACATTAAATTAATAATGTGTCTGGATACGCCGATAGGCGTAAATTTAAGCACATACTATAGGGAAAAACATTAATATAAAAAGTATGT
>LPNX010828828.1:3929-65834 GCA_001517045.1 Pseudotsuga menziesii
CTACACCGTATTGCCTCCAAAGCTTTTCTTTATTTCAAATGAGAATTACAACAATACAATAGCAGCAGCACCTCAATCCCAGCTCTAACTAGCTTGGAAGAGGAGGCTGTGCCTTGATTTATACAATTTGCAGGCCATCTAGCCCAGGGGGGGCGCAATTCCTCATGGAATCAAGTGAAATCCTCTGATGGATAGTTCATCAATGTAGAAATGAGGCTGAACTGAGCCTACTTGTCAACCGGGGGCGTGATCTGGCTAACACATCAACCCATACACTGACACATCGGCCCAAACACTGAAGAATCCACCAAAAATCATCCAGTTGAGCCAAAAACGTGTTGAGGAGAGAGGGAGGGCGAAATTCCCCATAAAGACCACTGTAGATCAACTCTAGATCTGATTTGATCCCCTCCTTCAGTCAAGGATTTGTCAGATCCAGTCAATCTGCTCCAGATCTGATTGATTTCAGTCAAATCGGTTGAGAATCCATTGATTTATTTGATTTTGGATTTGCTCCATTATTAATCAATTTATTAATTAAAATAATCAATAATTGATTTGTGGGGCTTTCTGACCTGAGTGATGGAAGATCACTCAAAACTTAGGAAAAAACGGGTCCATGGGTTTACATGGTGCTCTTAGCTTGAAAATGAGCACCTACATGACTGAAACTGATTATTTGGCCCACTTTTATTACAGACTCAATTTTTCCAATTAAACTATTAAAAAATAGCCTAAGTTTTGGAAAAATTAAAATTTAATAAAAAACACTGAAGAAACTAAAAAATTGAAAAATTGAAAAACACCTAGGGGGACTTAGACATGTTCAAATGACTCAAAAATGATGTCTAGCATGCTTATACATTGACACATATACTCTAATAACCTCAATAGGCCTAAATGCCAAGCCGACCACCCCAACTTTGGAGGTATGGAGTGAAAAACTCAGAAATTATCAGTCGTTTATTCAACAACCAATAATAACCAAGGGAAAAAACACCCTGGGATGATCGAATTGAAAAATAAAGTCTAAGAGATCGAGTCTTTTACAGACACTATCATGCTAGAACATTTATTACAATTCCCCCATGGGGTATGAACATGTGATATGATACAACAAGCACTTCCCAGAAGTACTTTTGAAAGTTCTCTGAAGTCCGAACAAGTTATCCATGTCCGGTTCACTAGGCTCACTTGATAGAAAACCACTAAGTACAACTTAGGTGGTAACATGGTCCTTTTGAACATTACATCATTCAACCGATGGAAGTTGTGTGTAAATTGAATAAGTTATATTGTGATCAATTCAATTGGTGAATTAGTAGTCCCTGCCCTTGGGCTAGTAGGGACTCTATGAAAGGGCTTGCAGTCGTTTTAATTAATTAGCACATGAATCGATGCCTTTATATTCATTTAAACTAAGTTTTTTTTGCAACATAGTTTTCTCACCAATCACCAATCTTATTAGTCCTATTAGTCCCTATGACACCATTTTTCCCACCAATCATTAGTTTAGACATCTTATTAGTCCCTTCAACACCGTTTTTCCCACCAATCACCAATTTAGACCTCTTATTTGGCCTCATATCGAGGCCATTTAATTTTTCCATATGTTTCAACTTAGGGTTAAAACTCCTAAACTATTGTTGATATCTTGTAACATGGAATCCATACATTAATGCTATCTCCTATCATAGCATTAGTTACAAAACATAAAATGTTAGCTAGACTATTTATGTTAATGTCTCATTTTGCTCGATTCTTGCATGATTCCTACATGTTGCATGTTCGCCAAGTGTGCTCGCCATGTTTGCACAGCAATGGAGGATATGTACTGGTGCCCCATCTATTCTCGTCTACTCCATGTGTAGCGATATCTAGATCTGGTCTATGAGAGTAGTTCATTTTTTTTGGGTGCCATGGAAACAGGTAGATGTGATGCTCACTATTATGGATACCATGAAAATAATTACGGTACAGGCGCTCTGATGTGTTATTGTTCCCTTATTGGTAGTGGCCATTGATTGAGCTTCAATAGAAAGTGATATGTGGGCATGGAAATTCTATTGCAGTTGATATTGAAGTTTCATGGCTAAGGAAACTAAAAGCAAAGAGCATAGTGCATCAGCCAACAAGCATTAAGGTAAGGAAAAGAGTGCTATCAAAGCCCAAATGTTAAAGTAAAGCACATGAGTAGAACCTCTTACTCCAACCAAGAGAAGAAAGCAGAGCCACTTTTGTTTCAGCAACCTATTCAGTTTTATCCTCCTCCATAGCTTTAGGGTTTTCTTTTCTCTTCTTTTCAGGTTCAATATCCTACATCATAATAGAAATAGGCATCATAATATAACATATGAATACAGATTTAGAGTGAGGCTATTACTAACTTTCTGGGTGTTTTCTCGATAAAGGAGTGGCTTTCTCAAGTAAGCTTTAGGAGAACTAAATGATTCCAAGAGCTTGACTAGATTATATATTCAATTAGAGGAAGCCCAGAAATTAGTGCAATGAGATCATGTCCTTTTAAATGTTATTTGCAATTAGCTTTTTATTGTGAATCGAACTCATATAATTAGAAAAATCTGTTAAAGTTGAGACATCAGTGCAATGAGATCATGCCCTTTTGAATGTTATTTTCTTTTAGCTTCCTACTATGAATGGAACCCTAGACCTAATCTCGTGTAAAGAGAATAAAATAGTCTAAGAAGAAAGCTTTAAAAAATTGGAGGCATGAACTCTTAGCCGGTAATGGTATGCAAGTGAACTCTCAATCGGTAATGGTATGCAAATTAACTGGTCAAGACGACGAGGCCTTAGCAATGCAAGACCAATAGTATATTAAAAATTTGGAGGCATGAAATCTCAGTCAGTAATGTTATGCAAATTAACTGGTCAAGATGACGAGGCCTTAGCAATGCATGACAGCCAACCTTGAGTCATCATTATGCAGGGGTAGATCTAGCTTGTACACTTTTTAAGCAGGTTCACCATCACTTCGTCAGATTGAGTTCCCATCTATTGATCCACCCACATAGAGAGATATGATAGGATGGAGAAATTAGATAATAAACAACATAAATTACTAGAATGGTACTGTTGTTGAGAGCATTACCAAGCCACTCATATACGACATACAAAAATTATTACACCAAGAAAACATTGGACCTTGTAACAAAATTCATAGAGCTCAGAAACTCCTCAACAAATTCTCTTAGGTTACAGATCTTGTAACTCATTCCTACCACCAAACTAGATCATGGTTATTCAATCAAAACAACATTGAATATACATAACATACATTGTTGCAGTGATATTGACAAGGTTGTGAGAATACCCTCTTCACATTGTAGAAACTACTCATAACAAACGATGTATTGAACAGATCAAGGCGATCAGATAAAGACATCCATCCTAGAATCATAAGATCAAAATGGCTAATAGGGCATCGATTCAACAGTTGATTCACCATTGAGGTTGATAGGGTGCTAGGTGGACTAAGTAGGTTTCGTTCTTGTTTCCCATATGTCACGAATCATGAATTGGTCCTATAGACTAGTATGGTCTAAATGGCCAATGGGGCATTAATTCAACAATTGATTCACAGGTGAGGCTCAGAGCCCCAGCCCTCTAGGCGGGTTTCATTCTTGTTGCCCATATATCATGATTTTCAAAGGGATCATCTATCACCAGTCATGAAATTGTCCCATCTAGACCAATATGGTCTAAATGGCCAACAAGGCATTGATTCACTTTTTGGATTGACAGAAAGCTAAGCCCTCTAACTGGTTCCATCCTTGTTGCCCATGCCATCATGAGCTTCAAGAATTGTCAAAATGTCATACTTGGCACCAGCACGGGAGAATGTTTCTTCATAGACTTGTAAAAGAAAACAATCTGAATGGACAAAAACATAAAAACAAAACCTAATCAATTGAATATGTACCCTTATCCAGACTAAAGGTAAGCATAATTACCTGCATCATCAATAGAGGAGGACTAGGCCCAAACATTTTAGCATGAACTCCTTGAAGCACCAGACTTCTGAAAGCAAGATTTGGGTAAGTAACATCACCTAGAACAGATAAATTTAGGTCACAATTAGCTGCTGCAAATAGAGCGCCAACTCCGTTACACTCAATTTCCAACCTCATCTTCTCCAAATTTAGTTTGAATCTCCCTGCCATGAAATGGTATGGTACCAGCACCTTCCCAAGGGCTTCCTTTAGCTTTCCCACAACATCAGCAGCGACAGCATCCTTCTCCTTTCCACTGGGCATTTAAAAAAATCACAATATCCACAACATAAGCAACTACCTGGTCAATGTTTGATAGAAAGAGAGAGCATTCCTCAATGAGTTCAACCGGTAGAACCATATCAAACTCCCCCACCTCATCATCTAAGTGGGTTATCAAGGATGACTCAACATCTACGTGGGTTTTCAAGGAAGACTCAGCTGCTGCTAGAGAACCCATTGTGCCCTACAAAAAACTACACAAAAATATTGCCAAAGAAATATATATCTTGAATCAAGCAAACTGGGAGATTGATATGGAGGATAATGGCATGTGTAAGTAAATTTATAGTCCTCTAACTGCTCATTGCAAGTTGTAGCTCAGTTGGGCATCGTGGAGGACGTCACGAGGCACGTTAAAGACGACAGAAAGGATGCGACAGGATCGATAAAGAAATGTGGAACATTGCGAGTTTCGAGAAATATATACGATTTGTATGTGCATGTGTAGTCTAGCCAAAAGGAAATTCAGTAGCCTATTTCCATATGCATCTGCAATGCAACTTGATTGACTAGTGTCATATTCTCCATTTGACCATTGGGCTCTACATTTTTTAGTATTAAATGTATATGTGTGCGTCACCTGTTGTGTCTTACAATGGAATCATTCATCTTTGTGCTTCTCCAAATTTTACTATTCATGTTCGACTCAAATGCAGATCACGATTCATGAGCCAAGCCATTAATGTGTGTGTTGTTAGAATTTATTTGCAATAGTAATCAAATTCATTAGAAATCAAATTCATTAGACATTAAATTTATTAGACATGCAATAATAATTAAATTCATTATTGCATAGTAATCAAATTTATTAGATATTCATTAAACATGCAATAGTAATCAAATTCATTAGGCAAGGACTTGCTGCCTTTAGCAGCTCCACTTGTTTTATATGAAATACATATACATGATGTAGCTTGTTATATAAAGATATAGAAGTGAGATTTTTCATTGTGGTCTAAAGTGAACAAGAATTTATCATCGTCATTACGTTTCAATAAATAAAATTTTCAATTTTATAGAAACAAAAAATTAAAGCTTTCCTATAAACATAAATCAAGGCTTTCCAGCATCCTTAATTATCATTTTGTGTAAGAAAAGCCTTCATTTCTTGGTAATTGGTGAATCCTTTAGTGGAATTGTTTTGGTTTATGACTAAATTCTACTTATTCAATAGTGATTAAACCCTACCCTATAGAGGAAAAAAATACTTGATATGTATGGTGCTTATATTATATTTTATAACATAATGAAACAAATATATATATATAAAAGATTACTAGAGCTGAAGCAACGGGGGTGGTGATGAGAATTATCTCAAAATCTTTTAAGAAAAAAATAATGTTTTAACTATAAACTTGTTTTGATTTTGAGATCTCATAACAGGCACATATTTCTCATATTATAGAGCTCATATATGGTAGCATGGCGTTGCTATAGTGGTTATCATGAAAAGAAAGAAAAAAGTGATTTTGGGTTTTATGAGATATTTACTCTACATTGTAAAAATATTGTAAACCACTTAGTAGTTAATTCTAAGCATCTCATCTCTTTCATGATGTTTTTTTGGGTGCGTAAATCAATCCTCAAAGCAAATGTTTATATGAGAAATGGAGATGTATAAGATGGTTTGGAGAATCTATGGGCCCAATCTCTCTATAAGGTCTCATAGATTTTCATTGCCAATTGAGGAATGTTTTCATCCACAATTATATTTATAATGTTTTTCTCATGGTTCATTTCCCCTTTCCTTATCTTAAGTCCTTTAGCTTTTAATTCACTTGAAGTGCCCTTAGGAAAATATGATTAGTTGGAAGAATGCGATTTTATTTGTTAATCTATTTATACTATTTATTTTCAAAGTTCATAGAAGAAATGGAAATGTGTCATTTAAATGCAAAATATTATTTCAAATTTATGGCATCTAATCGAGAATCTGCGGTGAGAAAAGTTAATGTCAATGTTTCGAGTCCAGCGTGGCTCATCTCCAGGACATAGCAATACGTGGAGAGATTGATCAACTTTCATAAATGCATTAATACAAAAACAACCCACTAACTAGGTTTGGCTTGTCATTGGTTTTTTATTTTATTTTTATTATTATTAATTATTAATTTTATTTTGTAATTATAATTATATTATTTTTATTTTTATAATCCTTTAAGTTTTAATTATAACCCTTAAAGATTATGTTCTTTAGTTTTGATTATATAATATAATAGTTTATTAGTTTTATGCACAATGTCCTCGAACTAAATGTAATTTTTAATTTATTAACTACAAACTTTATCAACTAAATAAACTTTATAGGTTCCAAGAACTACAAACTTTCTAATATTAATTTTATTTTGTAGTTATAATATTATTTTAAATTATTTTTAGTTATAATTCTAATTAATTTAATTAGTTAATTATTAAAATTATTTTTTGGATTATATAATATAATAATTTATTAGTTTAATAAATTAGTTAATTAATTTTTTAGTTTAGTTAACTTTATTAGTTTTTAGTTTGATTTAATTTTAATTTATTAATTATTTTTTTTTAATTAGTTGATGAATAAATGTGTGTCAAGTATTTTAATTTTATTATTTTGAGTTTTTTGTTTTAATGTGAGAGATGAATAAGTTAACTAGTTTTTAATTTATGTCAACTTTAATTCTATTTTATTTTTAAATATAATTGGAAATATATTTTAGTTTTAATTAATTTTTAGTTTTCAGTTAAATTTTTATATTATTAAATAATTTAATTTTAACCAAAGTTTTGTTTACATTTATTTCAATTTTAATTTTTATGTTAATCATTAAGTTAATTTTTAATTAAGTTAGGTTTATTATCAATGCTTAAATCTAATTTTTATTTAGTTTTGTTAGGTTAGGCAACCAAGATTGGCTAATGGACAGACTGTCATCTCTGTTTAGGCAATTACGGTTCTTAACTATCTCGATCGCCTCTCTGATTCTTCTCCTTGACCAATTATTGACTTTTGTTAGCACCTACATATCCTCGATTTTAATTGGGTGTTTCGTGTTATGAGAGTGTTTCGCTAAAGCTGACTTATGGGTTCTATTTAGATGGATGTCAGTACAATGTTCCTTAACCCTAGTTCGAATGGACCATCCTGTTTCTCCTATATAGGTTTTCCCACATTCACAAGGAATCAGGTAAACCCCCTTTTTTAGACTCGGGTCAATAGGATCTTTCACTAACCTAAGGAGCTTTCTGATGTTGTTTGGTGGTGAGAAAACAGAGTCAATGTTCTTCTTTTTCAGGTGTTTAGCTATTTTGTCAGTGACCCCTTGAATGTAAGGAAGAAATGCCTTATGATCCCCCACTTTCCTTTCTTTGGACGCAACCTTTGGTCTATTATTGTGGGTTTGCGTTGTTTATGGTTGATTTGAGCTAGGTTGTAACCATTGCGCTTTCATCTTATCAATATAGTCTTCCTTGTTGAGAATCACCATAGCTCCCCCTTTATCAGCCTTCAAGATAACAATATGATCATTCTTTTTTATTTCCCTGAGGGCTCTGCTTTCTTCCATGGGGATGTTGGGTTTGGGTGGTTTCGCTCTCCTTAAGGTTACAGCGCAATCCTGGCGTACCTCTTCAGCTACATTTTCTGGTAGGTGCCTAATTCTTTCTTCTATGTTGCAAATGATGTCTTCAACCGGAATCTAGGGGAAATGGCAAAATTAAGACCTTTCTCAAGGAGTCTTCTGGTGGGCGGGTTTAGTTCAAAGGTTGAGAGGTTGACAACCAGTCTATTGGGATCCTTGGTTACGACTTTATGATTAACATTACCTTTTTCAATATTGTGGTTGCTACTATTACTTTTAATCGAATGGTCACCATCCATAGTCAGTGCGCTCTTGTAATCATGGTCTTCATACCTTGGGAGCCTGTTGTTCGAGCTAGCAGTCAACCCATTGCCAGTTGCTAGTGTTCCACCTAATGCTACATCTTCCCCATTCGCAAGTTTGTGTGTTTCATCATTGACCCAGCTCGCAGTATATTCGCCACTTACCAGGTTACGTGCTACATCAAAGGTTGCTTTGGAATCATTTCTTGGCCAACGATCCACCCAAGCGCTCGATTTGTTGAATCCTTTTGTTGTGTTGGATTCCTCACCTTTCACTGCGTTGGAGTCCTTCCTTATCACCCCATTTGCTCCATTGGAATGCATGCTTTCAACCATCATCGTGTTGGGCATGTTGGGAGTGTTTCTTGCTGCGTTGGTTACTGTGTTGGGAGTGGTAACCAGTTGTCCAATGGTTGAATAGTGGAATCTCTCTTGCCGGATAGCCCCATTCGCTCTGTTGCAATGTAGACTCTCAACAATCGCCATGTAATGCAGACTTTTAACTCTGTGTTCTCACCACCAAACAACATCAGAAAGCTCCTTAGGTCAGTGAAAGATCCTATTGACCCGAGTCTAAAAAAGGGGGTTTACCTGATTCCTTGTGAATGTGGGAAAACCTACATAGGAGAAACGGGATGGTCCATCCAAACTAGGGTTAAGGAACACTGTGCTGACATCCATCTCAATAGAACCCATAAGTCAGCTTTAGCGGAACACTCTCATACCATGAAACACCCAATTAAAATCAAGGATATGCAGGTGCTAGCACAAGTCGATAATTGGTCAAGGAGAATAATCAAAGAGGCAATCAAGATAGTTAAGAACCCTAATTGCCTAAACAGAGATGACGGCGTATCCATTAGCTGATCATGGTTGCCTAACCTAACAAATCTAAATAAAAATTAGATTTAAGCATAGGTAATAAACCTAACTTAATTAAAAATTAACTTAATCATTAACCTAAAAATTAAAATTGAAATAAATATAAATAAAACTTTTATTAAAATTATATTATTTAATAATATAAAAATTTTAAGTGAAAACTAAAAATTAATTAAAATAATTAAAATTAAAATTAAAACTAAAATATGTTTCCAATTATATTTAAAAGTGAAATAAAATTAAAGTTGAAATAATTTAAAAACTAGTTAGCTTATTGATTTCTCACATTAAAACAAAAACACTTAAAATAATAAAATTAAAATACCTAACACACATTTATTCATTAACTAATTAAAAAATTTTAATTAATAAACTAAAATTAAACCAAACTAAAAACTAATAAAGTTAATTAAAGTAAAAAATTGATTAACTAATTTATTAAACTAATAAACTATTATATTATATAATCCAAACTAAAGAACATAAGCTTTAATAATTAACTAATTAAATTAATTAAGATTATAACTAAAATTAATATTAGAAAGTTTGTAGTTCTTGGAACATATAAAGTTTATTTAGTTGATAAATTCTGTAGTTAATAAATTAAAAATTACATTTAGTTCAAGTACATTGTGCATAAAACTAATAAATTGTTATACTATATAATCAAAACTAAAGGACATAATCTTTAATAATTAACTAATTAAATTAATTAGGGTTATAACTAAAATTTAAAGGATTATAAAAATAAAAACAATATAATTATAATTACAAAATAAAATTAATAATTAATAATAATTCAATAATAATAATAATAAAATGAAAAATTATGGACAAGCCAAATCTAATCAGTGGGTTGTTTCTGTATTAATGCATTTATAAAAGTTGATCAATCTCCGCAGGCATTGCTATGTCTTGAAGATGAGCCACGCTTGGCTCGAAACGATGACATTAATTTTTCTCACTGCAGATTCTCCATTAGATGCCATGAATCTTGACTGCGGAATCTCAGCTAACCTAATCATTTCAAATTGTTGGTTTTTGCATCCTGCATTAAATTTCTTATGTGAATATGGAAGTTAGTTGATACTTTTTTCTTTTTCTCATCATGCTTCCACATCCCACACAAAAATTACCATGCAAATGAAAAAAATCATGAGAAATACCCCCTACCCCACATCCCCTCACCTCCTCGCTCCCATACCTTCGCACTTCCACCTTATTTTTGCATGCAATTGTGAAAGCTCAATGTAATCCTCTTTTTGTTTGTATCCCACACTACATGTGAATGAAAAGGCACTTTCTATTAGTCATTTCACTATCATGTCTCATATATCCAACCTCCTTGATGCATTTAATTCAAATTACAAACAACTACCTCTTACAACAACATTTCCATTAAACATTATAAGATGGCAACTCAAGGTTACTTCAAGGAAAATTTTTCATGGACCGTAATATCTGATGGATGTATTTATTGGGTTAATCTTGACTTGGTTGTAAAATAGTTAATTATTGGGTTAATCTTGACTTGGTTGTAGAATAGTTAATATAACGTTGATTTAGTCCTTAATGGATTTACTATTGGTGGTTTATGGGCCCTTGGTATTGGTTAACCCATGGTATTTACCAATAGTATTAGATGAAATGAAGTTTATTTAAAGGCTTTAAGAACTCCATTATAATATTCCTCAAGTGGTTGGTGTTATCCGTGGAATAGGTGTGTAGGTGTTTATTCCAACTCAAACTTAAGGGGAGTGTGTTTTGGTTTAATCTTGACTCAACAATAAAGTAGTTAAGATGACCTTGATATGGTCCTTAATGAGTTTACCACTAATGTTTTATGAGCTCATTGTATTGGGTACCCCATGGTAAAAATATTTTATTTATCTTGTGGAATCCTTGTGTTTTAATGTTTTCTCTTAGCGTTATTGTAAATTCTAATAGTATTGCTTTCCATATTTATTTGAAAATAATCAAAAGTTTTGATGTCCATGGTTTGGGGTCTACATTTGGAAGCTCTTGAAAAGTTATAATAAGAAGCATGGTACCCAAAAGAAGATTGAATTATTTTACAAAGATGCTCTCTATTGGTGGGCTTGGGGAAAGAAAAAATAGCATTGGACTACAGCTTATTAGTGGTATTCTAAAATTCCAAAATAAGATCAAGTTGAAAATAAGTTTTGGACATTGGGACTACTGACTAGAGATATCCATGGTTGGTTGCGAGATAGAGATATTTGATTTAGGAGAAGTGGTACAGTAGTGTGCTAAGCATATCGACTCTAAGCATATACTATTGGACTTGAAGGAGGAAGGGAAGACCCATATGCTATGCACCCCCTTGAATTTCAAAATGATGCTCTATCTTCCACAGATGACCAATTTTGAAGCCAATGCTTTCTTGGATACAGATGGAAGTGGCTATGGTATTATAAAAGAATGGCTTTGGTGACATGCATAGAAAATTTATAGGGCATACCAAATTGAGATTAGTAAACTAGTTGAACCTTAACAAGAGTTTGCTTAGATCGTTTCTCGACTATTTGTCTAGGACACTACTACATGGGTAACCAACTATGTTTTATATGTCATGTATTATCCTTTGTACAAAAATACTATGGTAAGTTCGAAGAAGACCATGAGATGTTTAATGGCTTCATACCTAGTCTTTGTCTTAGTTTTTTATAATTATTTTGAAAGGTTTCCATGTAGGGAAAACATATATTATGAGATAGACCCATAGAAATGCTAGTACATATCCCTTCTAAGACACAAAATCCATGTATACTTCTATATAATTCAAGATTCCTTTGTGGGAAGACTCAAGCATATGCTAACTAGGACTTCTATATAATTCAAGACTCCTTTGTGGGAACACTCAAGCATATGCTAACTAGGAAAGAGATGGAATGGTTGACTTTGGAAGCCCAAAACCTCCTCATATGAAAGGGTGAGTACTTTTATGACAATCAATAATATTATATCAGATTGTATGGTTTCAAGGGAAGGTCATATTTCCTTCTAAAAATTTTATATGAATGTTTCTTTCTTATGGATTTCCATAGATAACATGTGAAGTGGTCTATTTTTTTTAATAGAAGAAGAAGAAATTCCTTTCCACCCCCTTTCAAATTAAATAGAATCGTGTTTAGAACCATATCCCATAATTTATTCAAATATGACCCATGTTTTGGGTTCTTTTTTAAATGAATGATGCATATTCAATCCGGGGTTTTCATCCCCAAGGATTGTTTAAAACTCACATGATAACATCCATTATAGTTCTATATTTCCCAAATATGAAGCATAGTTAGAGAGGTGTGGTGATAATAAATACAGTAATATTTGGGATAAGAGAAATGATGGTGTACCCACTCCACTCCCTAGCTTTGTTGGAAAAGTAAAGGAAATTGCTCATTTTGATGATGTTTACACATTGGTAAGTTGAAAAGAAAATTTTCCCATGAAAAGGGAAAGAAAGAGGCACTTGGTGATTCAATCCATGAAGGAAGGTAAAGAGGAAGGTTTCTAAATTCATTGAAAAAGGAGGATTTATTGCTCATTCTACCATAAATAACTCAAATCCTACTAGGATGGGTACTTTTGTTTCATCTAGTGGAGGCAACAAGAAGAAGAAAAATGGAGATAATGGTGATGGTGATGATGGGGAGCCTAATAGATATAAGGAGAATATAGAGTGTGTCACTTCCATAGCTCCCAAAATAAAGAGGTCTTCAAATGATGATACAGGGGAGAAACCTAAGGCATGTTGAGGTTATAAATGACATGGAGGTTGATGATGACATTGAAAGGTTTTATAACTAAGTGATCATGCAACTAGAAAAAAATAAGTTAATAGCAAGGGAAATTATTCAACAAGAATTTCCTATCGTTGAGGATAATTGTATCACCTTGCATCATGCAAGCTATGATTAGCAAACTAGGAAGCTTCAAATGTCTAAAGTAAATATTGAGGGGAAAATACTTTTAGAAGACCATGATGTTGCTTTCCATGCTTGCAATCTTCAATCTATTGGAGCTATGAAGATGCATGAGGCTTCTAGAAATTTGCTAAAACATTATATGAGTGAGAAGCAAGAGGAAAATGCCAATTTGAAAAGGATGATTGTTGAATTGCAAGTTGATTGAACCATTATTCAGTCAAGCTCCTATTATTAATTCACCTAGGATAGTCTCTAGGAAACACCTAAAAGGTTATAAAAATATAAAGGAGCTAAAAGTTATCGTATGGAGTCTGAAAAATATGGCAAGGAATACTAAACATAGGATGGTGTTTCTTTTTTAACTATGGGAAATCGTTAATCAATATTCTATGAATGTTAGAATGATTATGTATTTGAATGAGTCCTATGAAATTGAGCTCCAAATGGAAAATGAATTCAATGAAAGTCTTGTAGATGCATTCAACAAAAAATTCAGTAGAATGAAGGATCGCAACTGATAGAAGGAGAAACTCTTAGAAAATCGTAGTTGAAATAAAGGACTATTGGAAATGGGTATATTTTTAAATTTATAAAATGATTATTGAAATTCCATGAAGACATAGAAGTAAAAATGAGTTTAAGAGCCATACAAAATTTATCTATAGATTCTTTCAAAAATGTTACAGTCTTCCTCAAAAAGAAACCTATTACATGCAAATCCTAAATCATTATTTTTATACGTATAAATATATTGTTTGGCATACTTTTCTAAAAGAAAATACAATTAAATAACATAAATGAATTTATTTGTGACCAAATTTATGCATGTTGTGGGCCTCCTCCATTGATATGTTGTCCCTCGCAAGGTGTTGTTCTCCAAGTACATGTTGTTTTCATGGCAAGGGAATCACTGTCTACAACACATTGTTCTATTAAACAACTTGATATTCCATTGCACATGTAGAAACATTTGCAAAATTATCCATAGAATGGGATATCCATACAAATCCCAATATAATATTGTAAATTTGAATCGTTGCTAATTGGTCATATTTCATATTTTGTTCCTTGAACTAGGCTACCATTTCTCTAATTTTGCATCTTGCTTCTCTGTATGGATACTTAAGTATTATAGTTATATCATTCCTTATAACTACTCTCACATCTATCTAAGAATATTTTTCACCTCAACATTCCCATCAACTATAATAAACCTAATTGGTTATTACAGATGCTATACATGTTAATTTATGAATTAGAAGTTGTAGGTTAATTAATTATTAAAGATTAAATTATTACACAACATGTCTATTCATAAATAGACATGTCTCTTTCCCCATCGACCCTATTTAATATGGTCCATTATGTGTATTCATCACCAAGCATTCAATTATTGAAAATATATATTTATGAGTAAATATTCCAACATGTAAGGGTTTTCCCTTACCAGTGCTATTAGAGCGTTGGTTCACTCAAGCTCTCATTCTCTAGGCATTCATTTTCTCCCATCTCCATTTCCATCCTCTTCATCTTCATCATTCTCCTTCCCGGTCTGCCACACTCCACTCTTCATCTTCCTTAAATCCATCCCATCCCCCACGTTGCCACTTTATTAGAAAAAAATAAGAAGAATAAGAAGAAGTAAATAAAATAGGAGGAAAAGGAAGAATATCCCATAAAAAAAGGAGGAGGAAGAAGAAACACAACATAAGGTTCTATAAAACTAACCCTTAGTTTTATAAAACCACACATGGTATAGGGTTTTGTAAAACCAACCCTTGGTTTTATAAAACCACACCAGGTTTTTCCCAACCCCCCCCCCTTCATTCCATTTCCCATTTAGGGCTTAACCCTAATATCCTCTGTTATTTAAAAATATATATAATATTAAAAATAATATTATTATTATCATTAATAATAACTATTATCTTAGTATTAATATTTTTAACCCCTTCAAAACTATTAAAAATTTATAGTAATAATATTATTACCATATTAATAATAAATTAGTATTATACTTAGTATTTTAATAGTTAAAATTCTCCAATTAATTTCTGAGGCTAGACAAAAATTCTTTTTGGGATCACCATGTTTCTCTCTTTTAATAAGAGCATTATTTGCTCATTCCAAAAACCTAAAAGAGATGAAAAAATTGAAGTTGGCGACATAAAAAGAAGCAAAACTAAATAAATAATAAAGAAATAAAAAGCAAGGTGATTGAAGACATAAAAAGAATCCAGTGTAAACAAACGGAACTATATGTAGAACTAAAAACAATTCTATTACAAATAAAAGAAGAATCTAAGAAGATTTTGGACAAAGAAAATACAGAGGCACATGAGTCCTACTCCTCAAGTGAGTTGAAGGAAAAAGAAGCGATTACGACATCTCACTTCTCAAGCGAGGGAAATCCGGAAGAAACATTAGATGATATTGATCGAGGATAGATTAAGACTACTTCGACGCCTGTGACAGAAGAAGTAGTTACAACCCCTGAATTTAAAGTAAGGAAGAGATGGAAAATGCTTTTGCAACCACAACAAAAGAAATACAAAATCATATACATTGACACCTACATTACCCCTCACAAAAGGTCTTGGGCATCTAATGCAAGAAAGGATACGAACCACCATTTGAAATACAAGATGCAAAAATCAATGACTAGAAATAAGCATACACATATGCCAAAAATGAATCACCATTCGAAGTACAAGACTTAAAATGCGATGTCGGATCATAAATATGTGCAAGTTCTAGAAATTCATTGTAGCTTCATACAAGGAGCAGAGATGAGTTGCATAAATCATCCATCCTACAAAACTATAAAATCAATGAAAATGGCTCATGCAGCTCCAGAACAAAGTCAGATTGAAATCCTTGCTCATAACCCAAACCAAATCTAGGGACATGACAAAGAATATGATAACAAGGACGATGAAACAAAAGATGTAATGGGCAAGGATAAAGTCCAAAGAATGGATAAAGATAAACTTGAAGAAAAATTAGTTGATAATAACAATGACAAAGAGATTGTTACATTAGATATTGACAATAATGATGTCAATATCAATTGTAACGAAAATGGTGATCTCATAGATTGTAATAATAAAGCACCAAATATTAGTGAATTTGAAGTGAGTGTTAATGACAATTACAAAATAATTGAAGTTGTGGAAGGATACAATGATGAAAATAAAAACATTGAAGATGATAATAATCATGATAATGTAGAAGAAGAAAACCTAGAATTCCTTTCGGCACACGAAGAGACAAACATTCTATAATTTGTTGCAACTCAAGATGGTCGAGAATCTCAAGAGCAAAAGACTCCCATGGAACATTTGGAGACAAGTTCATTAGATAAAGACAAGGAAATAAATCATTTGAAAAATATCAATCAAAACCAAATTAATGAAACAAAAAAATTAAAGGACATACATGACAAAACTTCAAATGAAGGCACCTTAACCAATTAGATTGAATTAAGTAAGTTGTTAATAATTTCCACTGCATTTAAGAAGACCATAACAATTATCATTGAAGATCCAACCATGTTTTAAGATCCACTGCTCAACACTAAAGAAACTAGTTGTCATATAGTAATCAATTTCGTTTCAAAGCATGTAAAAATATCGGAGATCATCATGTCGATGCAAGTCCTTCATGAAGATATCATATTGGAAGCTCAAATGAATACCTCCTATAATCATTATGTTTTTTTCTACAAAATGATATGCATGAAGAGATTTGAATGGAAATGTGACTGAATGTTTCAAGAACGACTAAATCATGGTACTATTATCCAAAACAAATAATTAAAGAAGAGTTGTTTGTCGTCAAGTTTGGAAGCCTCTATAATGTCACAGTTAATTATGCAAAATCCAAGATTTGTGGTTGAATCTTTTCAAGGTGAGATAACTTGTAATAAACCTAACTGGTTATTACGTATGTAATACATGTTAATTTATAAATTAGAAGTTATAGGTTAATTAATTATTAAATATTAATTATCACACAACATGTATATTCATAAATAGACATGTCTCTTTCTCCATCGGTCATATTTAATATGGTCCATTATCTGTATTCATCACTAATCATTCAATTATTCAAAATATATATTTATAGATAAATATTCCAACATGTAAGGTTTTTCCCTTACATCAACATTATGTTATCCTTAATCAAGAAAATTATTCATTGTGAGAAGCAAAGCACTAGTTAGCACTAGCTTCTGAGTTCCCTCTATGGCCAAAATGGTGAGACTAAAACTAATGGGTTTACCTTGAACTCCCTATAATATGGATAAAACCCCTCTCCAAAAAAAAAACTGATATTACATCCAATGCAACTCTACAAACAACAACAAAACTACCCAATATCCTATCAAAGATCGAAAGCATGAAATAGTGTGCCAAAAGAAGAGTAGGCTAGGAAAGATGAATCTACATACCCCTCTAGAAGGTTTTCTAGATGTTGATCTTAGTTTTTTCATTGATGTCAAAGATATATTTGAACTTGGTGATGGCATTGAGGTATTAAATCCCATTTTATGAAGTGTATAGAAAACATGTCTAATGCTAGTTTGAAGAAGTAAATAGAAAATGTGTGCGCAAGTCACACCAAAGTGTGTGCAAAACCCACCAAGTCATGGAAATCTTGTGCACAATACTCACTAAGTCATATAAATCCACATAAGTACAAGTGGTTGAATTATCACAAATATACAAAGGTGCATTCCGACAAAAACACAAGAGGGGTGGAAAGCATGACCGAAAAGAAAGGAAAAAAAGGGTATCACCTACTTAAAGGAACCCAAACTTGTGGACACATCAATTGAGTAATATCAGTATAAATAAGAGGAAGATTGATGTGCATAGAGATAATTTTGAGCACACAAAGAGAGTAGTATACTGAAACTGCAAGCTTCAGGGCATAGATGAAATGCTTAGGGGAATCAATCATAGTATGAATTGAGGAAGTGTGCAAGAAAACATGACATGATGAAATACAAGGAATAGTGGCACAGTCACACAGATATACAAGGAGCTGTTGCACATATTTATAAAAAATATTTGTGAGAAAATTCCAAGGAGCATTTGAACAAGAAGCATCCGTATAAGGGATGGTTGCACAAAGAGATTTGGAAATGTAAATAATAGTATGTTCAGCAATTTGTGCATAACAGATAAAGTACAGCAAAAAGTGTAGAGTGGAAAGCGATCAAAGTGTATAATAACATATCTATATCTGGGTTGTAGGATGGGTCAAGGAAAAAAGATTGGTGCCTTCCTCGGGTTGGTGCATGACTACACAAGTTAGTGCTTGCTGATATGAGTTGGTGCCATAAGAGGATTGGTGTCCTCACATGTTGGTGCCTGTAAAATATCAAGTCGGTCTTTAAGGGATTGGTGTTTCTATCTAGTTGGTGTCAGCAAATTCAATGAGTTCTTGTTCACACTTGGATATTGGCGTCTCCCAACATATTTTTTAATTTCAAGTTTATATACATCCTCCATCTAAGAATGGCTTAGGAGGCCTGATAAAAAGAACAAAACCATTCGATAAGATAGAAGGAATTTGTACTTGCTTATACACTAGTCGAAAACTGGGTAGCCTGGAAGATAGGAAATGGAAGGAGTGTGCATTTAAGAAAAGATCCATGGGCTGGATCTAGAGAGGATTATAAGATGTCAGACCAACTTTTATCCCAGCTTTCAGTGAAGAATATCATATCCTTGGCATATGGAAAATCTCATCATCGTCATACAGGAAGAAGGACAGAATGGGAAATAGATCAAAACCTTGGTCTAATGGGCCTTTCAGTAATACAATGGAACTGCTACACAACCAAACAAGGCAATTGTTTCATTCGCTTGGAGGAGGAAGAGGCGGATAATCTTATTTGGACCAAGAATGGGAAAGATGGTAGCTTCACAACTAATATGGGGTATGCCGATGCGATGGAAAGGGAACATGATGACATGGAACGTTGGTGGTGGAAGAAGGTATGGAAAATCCTAGGCCCAATGAAAACAATCTTAATTATTTGGTTGGAAATGAGAAACAAACTACTAACATCTGCTAAAAAGGGGATTTCATGGGCTTGGAATATGCTTGTTGTGGATAGCTAAAAATGAGATGGCTTCTCATTTTTTCTTTTCATGTGCCTATGCAGACACGATTTGGGAAAGAACCATCAGCAAGCTAGACTATGCATCAAACCTGAGATCGAACCTGTCTCTGGAGCTTAGGTTCAAGAATTGGTGAAACAACGATAGGGTACATAACCACACAACCCTTCCTGCTCTCTTTGTAAACACCATATGGGAAGCACGAAATAGGGTGGTGTTTCTAAACACCTGAACTCCACCAAATATAATAATAACGGTGTGTTGAGGCCTGAAAAAATCCCAGGTAACAATAGTAGGGATTCTCCCCAATAAGCATTCCCAATTAGCTCGTTATTGTTCGGTATGGGGAATTCGTCCGGGTTACAGTCTGGCTACTATAGGTCAAGTAACGGTTAAAGCTTGTTTTACTGGTTGCGGCCTGGTTCACCGTTTAAGTGTATTTTTTAGTTGTATGCTTATGTATGATATGCAAGTGCCTAGTTAAATGCAGTTGATAGAGAAAGCGAAGAGCTCACAATGTGATGCGCAGGTTCTTACCTCTCGTCTTACCTCTTTCGCTTCTAAATCATAAAAAAGAACAACTTATACTAATGCTAACTAATTCTATTTAACCTATCCCTAGGGAGAAATATTGTAATTAATGATGAGTAATGTACTATAAAACATGCATTTAGATTATTACAGATATCTGTTCGTATTCAGAAATATAAGTAGAAATATAAACAAAGAGATAGTTCATCATTAATTAAAACATTCATTACTCAATATACTGTGTAAGTTTCACAGAAATAAACAAGAAATCATTCACAACATGAAATAATTTGTAAGTTAGAACGATCTCACAGGTCATAGAACAAGCTGAAACAAAAGTAGATCAACATTCAACCAATCTATAGCAAGCATTTGAAACTTCACAGTGCCTTCTCCAGTAGAAAATATAACTTCTTTATTATAAGAGGAAGTAGTTCTTCTTACAATAACTTTTCAGAAAGATAGCATGAAAAAAGGTCCCTTCTACATCTATTTCACCTCTATTTATACAAACAGATTAAACCCTTGAGTTGCCCCCTTAGTCTTTTGGGCTTCCCTCGACTCTTCCTTTACAAAAAATTGTCTTCTAGTGCATGCGCTTAGAAAAAAGGATAAATACAAAATATTACATAATTTTCAATTTTTTGAATAAGCCAACTAAGTGGGCCCAGTTTGTGTTTTAAAAAAACATCCCATGCTTGTGCCTGTTCGTTGATTGCTTTTTAATCTACAGGTTACAATACGCAAATTGCTACCTCATGTTTGGACAGCTGGGATTCTATTTCCTTCATCTTAGGAGTACTTTGACCCAAAGCTTATTCTAACTTAAGTTGGTGACCTGATGCTTGTATAATCCAGGTCTCGATATCCTTTTCACTAACAACTTCAAGTCTTGCTAGGCTGTCCTCTTCCTTTCGTAGCCTCTCCTGCAAATTCTACAGATGCTCTCCTCTAATCGGGAAAACTTGATCTGGGGTGTCCGTTAGAATCAAGCACTGATGATGAACTAGGTGTATACCTTTGTAAAATTCTGCACATTTTTCAATAGCGGTATTCAACCTTACCGTTGTTTTACAACCAAAATTTAGTATGGCTATCTCCATTTTAAGTCCTCCTATTGATTTCTCAGGAAGATCACCTGGAAAGTTTGAATGGGTTTCTACCCATGCTAACTGACTATTTACCAGCTCTACCACATCTGATAATCTTCTCCTGAATTGTGTTGAGTGGAGCCTTATTTCTTTCAATCTGTCCTCCATTTGTTTCACCTTATACATTTCTTCTACAAGATTCAACAAAACCTGATTAATCACCTTTTGTAACCTCGAGCCTAAATTTCTGAATGGAGTGATGTCCATTTGCTTCTCTTTCACTACTTGCAATTGTTCTTTCAGTGAAATGTTCTGGGTTTCCAACTCCTCTATTCTTTTGTTTTTCATATTCCCTTTCTGCACTGCTTCTATTATCTACTTCTCTAGGTCTTTCTTCTCTCCCTCAATGATGTTTGCTGATAATACTAAAGCATCCTTGTCTGACTGTAAGGTTTGGCATTCTTCCTTGGACTCCTCAATCTCACTGAGGATGTTTTTGTACTTTCTCTTCAGACTTTGAATTTAATCTCTTTCCCTTTTTAGGGTTTCTTTCAATTGAGCAATCTTCTTCTGAGATTGTTCCAAATCCATCATTATTTTATCAACATTGTCTTCAGTAGCTAGGGTTGTGGCTACACTAGCCCTTTCCATTAGTCTCGGATATTTATCAGTACCATGAATCACTGTCTTCTCAATCACCATAACTCCTTTCTTTCCTCCAGTGTTACTTTATTCTCTGTTCTCCTAACAATTCTCTATTTTGCTTTGTCATAGAAAATGGTATTCATATCAGCCACCTCGTCTTCTTCCATTGGAATAAAAGGGATTAATTCAATCCCTGATGCTAAAACTGCATTTCCTCCCACTATGCTACTGGATGGAACAGAGGATTCTACCGGATCATCATAAGACTGAGTTTGCTCCTGGATTGCGCGGTCCTGTTCCTCTTGCTCCTTTTGTCAAATCTCTTCTACTGCTTTCTTTGCATGCTCCTTTTCTTTATCCGTTGCCTCTAACCTTAACCTCTAATTTTATTTTTGCTGTTTCTGAGCCTCTTCTTCTTCATTTCTTTTCACAATTTCTTCTTCTTCTACTCTTTTCTCAGCTTCTTCTACTACTTTTCTTTTTTCTTCCTATTATGCTACCAACCATTGTTCTACTTCTCAGGCTAATCTGAGTGCTTCCTCTTGTCTTTTCTTGGAAGCCTCTTCTTCTTTCTTCTTCTTTTGCTCAACAACCTTTCCCTTTCCACCAACCATAGTTATCTTTTTCTTAAACCTCCTTCTCAAAGCTATCATATTTTGAGCATTTCGGAAAATTTCTTCATATTTATACCAAACGTTTGTGTACTCGAAATGCACCCCTACTGCTATACAATAATCAGCCACCTTATTTTCGGAGTCATTTCTATGTAAACTCTTCTCACCAAAGTAAAAATATTCTAGATCTTTAACAAATTCGGCTGCACTCTTTACTTTGGAGAACTTGTAACTCCCTATATAAAACGCGACCGGAGGATACACAACCTTCTTTTGTTCGAATAGGAAGTGACCAACTCCATCAATGTATAGTTGTCTTACTAACTCCTTATGAATAACATAATCTGTAGTGTACTTTGGCAGAAGAGAAGGAGCCCTCGATCCACCAAACATCCTCAAATGCAAACCCTCCTCAGTCAAGTAATAATTTCCATTGTCTTGCACAACCTTCAAAGTCTCTTCTGACATGCAATCACACTCAGCAAGTAAAATCAAGCTATACAACGGCATGATGAGACCTTTGCAAATACTCTTGTAGTCACTGAAGTACTTGTGTGCCCACAAGAATTGATAGGCAACATATACAGGAGACTTATCCTTATCCCATTAGCATTTCAAAGTTGGGAATGGCTGCATGCATAAAATACAATCAACCAAAACTGAGCTCATATAGAACTCAAATTTATTCTGTGAGACTCCTACCAGTTCTGCACTTATGGCAGACAAACTGTTAGACACTATGTTTGCCCAATTAAATATGGTGACTTGAGTAGCCACAAAGAAGACTACTGGTACCCAACCTATTTTGAAATTTTTTCCATTGGCTCTTCCGAATATCTTGTTTAACATCAACACTATCAATCAGTTTGGAGTACAAAGGCTTGCAGTTTCATACTCCCCGGAAGGCCTTGTACGAAAATTCTTTCCTGGGATCATCATCCTTTTGATGGTTTCCACAACATCTAGATTCAGGTCTTTCAACCATCCTTCGGTCAAATAGTTCTGGGGTGTTGGAAACTTGTAGGCCATGGCTACATAGGCTGGGATATAGGTAGCATAACCATGCCCTTCAGTATTATCCAATATCATCCTTGTCACATCATCCCTAGGAAGGATCGATCCTATTAGCTCTGAACAAGATAAAATCTCTAGTTGTGTGGCTACCTTCATGATTGCTCATCTTTCGATATTAGCATATATAGGAAAATCCTCCAATCCGGCATCTAAAACATTCTAATTGGAGATAATTTTGTATATTTCCCCCCATTTTTATTCAAGATCAACCCCCGTGATGGATTTGGTGTCTTCATAGATAACCTCAACTCGGGTTATTATTTCTATCTCTGGTTCTTCATCTGTTGTTTGTGCCTTCTTTTTCTATTTTCGAGGCATGTTGTTTTGTGGATGACAAGCCTGTGTTGATCATACAATAGTAAGTTAGATTTAGTCTATTTACACATATAAATGGAAAACTATAGAATTAAATCAACAACCGATGTTAACCAGAACATTACAAAATCATCATAATGCATGTTAACCAGCTTTGCTTCTACCCAAAAAAAAATGTACTTTCTGTATATGAAGATATAAACGATACAGCTTTCAAAGGTGGTTCGGACACAAACTACAGGAAAAACTCTCACTGCACAAACTCTAAGGTTTTGCTATGGCCTTACATCTACGGGAATCAATACTAACGACGGGAAAAACCTCAAAAACACCTGGACGGCTAACCTTCTGAATGAACATACAAGGTTTCCTTTAATAAGAAAATCCCTCCAGCCCCCGGCGTCCCACGAAAAACCTACTGCTCTTAACCAATGGCCGCAAATCTTCCATACTATGGTGAAGGAGATGAGGGAGCGGTGCAGACAGTAAAATGCTCATCTGCACCCTGCCCTCTTTCTTTCAACGGATGTCAGAAAACAACTCATGGCTGGCTACAAATAAAAGAACCAGGGCTGGAAAGAGAAATAAAACGGTGGCCACAGCTTGAGCGCACGAAGGTAAAACCCCATATAAGAATGAAAAACCCATGCAGCATCCAAATACCCCCATCCTCCACAGAAAAGAAAAGAAAAATGACCTAACCCTACCAAGTCGTGCTAAGAAACAGTGAGTAATGGGACAAGGTACAAGATCCTACCTGGAAAAATCTGAGGATGACCTAGACGAGCACAACCTCTACTAGAAAACAAACCGCTTAGACGCTAATAGCTCCATAGCTCCAATTGGCAAATGACACAGTGAACAATGACTGTAAAACAACCTCAACAAGTTTTTATAAGCTTGAACGTGGGTGAAAAGAAGCTTCGAATGGGAAAACAAATGTGTCAAACATGCATCGGATACAAAATTGCTAGCGGATGTGAAGCTTCGGATGGTTTATAAAGAAGGGGCTCAAAAATATCGGGCACAAACGCCGAAATGGTTAAAACACTTAAACAACCATCGGCCTACCAAGCAACTAACATTGTGTCAGTATCAAAAAACACTATGGGAAGGTGTCGGATATACTTTGGACTCTGCATCTGCAACGTCGATCGGGAAAACCACTAAGTTCTCAGAAAACCTCGAAAGAAACAGCCGACACAGCGAATGAGAGTTGACAAGGCTTCTGTAGATATCAGAAACGGATAAACGATGGGCAATCTGGTGCAATGGAACAACTCTGGACTAAGATTCTGAAGCCTTCGGCAAAACTTTTCCGATGCGATAGACAATAGAACATCCGATACGTTAGAAGGAAACTTCTGAAAGCATCCGATATAAAACATTGACTGTCTAAACCGCTGTGCACCCGATACATCGGAAAGACTGTCAAGAGTGCATCCAATATAAGGAAAACAACTTTCATTTTTTCCAAACTTTTAAGACATGACTCGCAAATCTTGGTGAAAAATTAGACTTTCTAAGCCTTCTAAAAAACTAAAAAGATAAGGGGGCCCTAAAAAGCAAAAAAAAATTGGGATAAAAGTTGCAGCTGCAACAATTGGCGACTAACTGGCGAACACAGATCTCTAGACAACCAACTTTCGAACAAAAATTGTTTTAAAGTATCATGTTAGACAAATTTAACCAGATTTCTTTAAGATGACTATATTTTCTAGAATACAATATTTATGAACTTTAAAACATTGACTACGGTCCAAATGGAAAAGGGGAACCAGGATTTCATAGTCTCGATAACTCTTCTGAGGTCAAGATATGAAGTTTATTTTTCCTCTGCCTTCAGATAACTTTTGACTTAGACACCACAGGATTCTAACAAGGTGTGAATAGATATATTCGTATGTTCCTCATTCCCATGCCATTTTGCGTTCTTTTGATGCTTCTTGAATTTTGTCCTTTTGAGTCCTCCCTAATTTCTTGCTATCTGAAATTTGGTTCAGGTTCTTCTATCCATAGTGTCCATTTGTGTGAGAGATATTTTGATTTCAACTCACGGACGGAGAAGAACTTTCGAGCAATCTTATTCAAACTGATTTTGTTCAGTATGTCTTTTGATACATGCTTTCTTCCTGGGATATTTTGACTCTTTTAGCCTTTCAGCTTTCATTTGTGGCATGGGATCATTTAAATATAATACAACTGCTTACCCTGCTTCCTTTCCATGGGTCTTTTGTTGTTAGCTTCCTAGGACATACCTTTAGTGTGAAGTGAATGGAGCCTCAAAATAGTGTTCTGGACTTTTCTGACCTTAGTTATTTCACAAGGATTAAACAGGACTTCAATGTGTTCATAATCTATTCAGATAATCTGCTAATCTTAAAGGATCCTTAAGCATGATGTATGTGCAAATAGAAAGCAGTCTTGAGTCAAAAGATTTTAGTTTGTCCATAACTCTGATGAACTCCAAAACCAAAGGTTGTGCTGGTTTATTGAACATAAGGTAAAGTAAACCAAAAAACAAGAAATCAAATCTTAAGCAAGTAAAATGTAAATCAAGTAGAACTAATATAAATAAAGCAAAGCTGAAAACAATCAAACATTTTATTTATGTACAAAGAAAACTCGAAAAGAATTAAGACAAATACAGCTTGAGAACTAAACCATTTACTTGCAAGTTCTCTTCCCACACCTGTAAATATTAAAATTTGTAAGTTGAGGGGCCTAACTTCTCTGCAATCTGAAAAGAGCCTATCCATAATTGCTGAAATTTAGTGTGCTTTCCCTTCTCATCATGCGGGTGCTCCCACTTCAGAACCAAATCACCTATTTCAAATTCCTTCTTTCTGGCCTTGTGTTTATCAAACCATCTCTTCACCATTTCCTGTTGATGTTTAAACCTCTCTCTTAATTTAGATCTAGACTCCTCTAACTTTAACAGATTATTGAATCTGATTTGTAAAACTTCATTGTCAGTTCCTCTAGAATCTTGGGCTAGTCGAGAGGATGGAAACAAAATATTGGGAGGCAGGATAGCTTCTTTCCCATAGACTAGAGTATAGGGTGACACAACTAAGGAGTTCTTGGGTGTGACTCTATCAGCCTAGAGTGCATTAGGTAAAGCTAGGTGCCAACTCCTTTGATTTTCTATGACCATTTTTTTTAAATCCTGATGAGGTTTTTATTTGTAGATTCTGCTAAACCATTACCTTGTGGATAGTGGTTAGCAGAATAATGTAGCTTAATTCCTTTTTCATTTGCAAATGCAGTCAATTTAATAGATGAAAAATATGAAACATTATAAAAAACCAGGGAAATTGGAACCCCAAACCTGGTCATAATATGGTCTTGTAAGAAGTCCATAACTGCATCTTCGTTCACTTTTTGCAATGGAATGGCTTCTACCCATCTGGTGAAATAGTCCATTATTGTCAGGATGTACTTATGCTGCAATGAATAATTTGGATTATCTCTGATAATGTCAATCCCCCATTGCTCAAATGGTTCTAAAATAATAACTGGCTTTAAAGGTCTTGCTGCCTTTGCTTGTCTTCCACTACTCCTTTGACAAGTATCACATTTCCTAACATGAGCGTGAGCATCTTTAAACAAAGTCAACTAGTAATACCTAGCTCTTAAAATTTTGTGTGTTGTTGTATCCCCTGAGAAATGACCTCCAGCAGGTCCATCATGCAGTTCTACCGCAAACTTATTTGCATCTTCACATTCCAAGCATCTGAGAAAAACTCCATCGTAGTTTTTCCTAAAAAGCACTTCATCAATAATCTGATATAATGTTGATTTTAGGCGTAATGCTCTCCTTTGCTTGGGATTCCAATGTTCCAGAAAGTACCCTTCCTGGAGATAATGAACTGAGTCTCTATACCAAGATTCTGAAGCTATGAATAAAGGACATACATCCACCATGTGTAATTCAATCTCATTATCCCAATTGTTATCCTCATTGTCTTGACTCTCAACCATCAATTTGCAGAGTGCTTGCCCTTTGACTATGGTTGCTGGTTTGAATTCTAGGTCGTATTCTTGCAAGGTCATTACCCAGTTACCTCTTCTTTCTCCTAGAGTCTTATGTACAAAAAGAGATCGGACTGTCGAGTGTAGAACTATCACTTTGGTTCGGTTCTTAAGGATATACGGTCTGAATTGCTTCACCGCCTTAAAAACTGCATAATATTTCTTATCAACCATGGGATAATTCAGTTCAGCCCCTTGCAGACCAGTGCTCATAAACGATATGGGGTACTCATCTCCCCCCTCTTCTTTCTGCGTAAGCACCGCTACTAATGAATCATCCAAAGCAAAAGTGTACAAGATAAAATATTTTTCAAAGTTGGGACTCTTAAGTGATGGTGCATGAGCTATGGATGTCTTGATCTTGCTAAATGCAAGGCTTCTCTGGATCAATCCACTTCAATTGAACACTTTTCTTGATCATTCATTGCAAATTTTTGACTATTTGAGCAAAGTCTGGCACAAACCTTCGCACAAAATTGATTGTCCCCATAAACGATTGCATACCTTTTTTATTATGGGGTAAAGGGATCTATTCTATTGCTTTAATTCTCTCTGGGTCTATTGAGATCCCTTTTTTCAAAATAACATGACCCAATAGCTTTCCTTCTGTAACAGCGGACACACATTTCTTAGGATTTAAATAAATTCCATATTTTCTACATCGTTCAAAAATATGTTTCAAACGAAATGTGTGTTCTCTCTTCTTAGAAAATATCGTGACATCGTCCAAATAAACTACAACTCTCTAGCCAATCAGACCGTGGAAATCTATATCCATAGCCCTTTGGAAAGTTGCTCCAGTATTAATGAGTCCAAAGGGCATTCTTCTATATGTAAAAGTCCCCCACTTGGTTCTGAAGGTGGTCTTGAGTCTGTCTTCTTCTGCTACTAGCACTTGATTATAGCCTGAGAATCCATCTAATAGAGAAAATAGTTCAAAACCTGAGACCATTTGTAATATATGTTCCATGGGTGGGATAGGGTAATTGTCTTTGTCGAATGCACAATTTAGATTTCTAAAATCAACACAAAGTCTGATATCTCCAGACTTCTTTCGTACTAGCACCAAGTTTGAAACCCATTCTAAATGTCTAACTTTGAATATGATCTTAGCATCAAGAAGCTTCTTCACCTCACTTTGAATTAGGGGTTCTAGTTTGGGATGCATCTTTCTCAGAGGCTGCTGATATGGTTTGACTCCAACTTTGATTGGAATAATATGTTGTATAATTTTGGTGTCATAAGTTTTGATCTCTTCATAGATCCAAGTGAATACATCTTTGTATTGTCTGAATAAACTGATGAGTTTGCTCCTCTCCCCGGGTGAAAAACACTTCCCCAAATTCACATATTTGGGTTTAGCCTCTGACCCTAGGTTTATCAGCTCAAATTGCAAAGATGAACTGTGTGTCTTGACATTTGTTGGTTTTCTAAACTTGTTGTCTAGATCAAACATCTGTTCCAAAGTTCTGACTCCTTTAGGAATAAAGTTTCCATTCTAGAGGTCTGCTTGATGTTCTTCATCATCTATTATGGCTCCCTTGAAGGTTTCATCATTCATTAGACATTCCATAATTTGTTGATCATCATCAAACACCCTCATATTGGTGGTATTGTCTGGAACAGAAGGCTTGAAAAGCAATTCAATCAAACATTTGTTATTCATAAGTACTAGCCTTGCAGTTGAAGTAGCTAACAAATCAACTGCTGCATTTTTTACCCAAGGAATTGAAAAGATATTGAATGCATCAAAATTTGTTAATAAATCCTATACTTCATTTTGATAGGCCTTCAAATGTGGTGATATGCAATGAATTTTGTTTCGAACTTGTTTAACAATGATTTCAAAATCTCCGTACACTTTTAGATTTTTTACTTTTAATTCCATTGCTTTTTTCATTCCCTGGACTAATGCTTCGTACTGAGCTATGTTATTTGTGCACTCAAATTCTAATCTACATGAAAGAAAATATTTATTTTTCTCTGGATTGATCAGGACACAGCCAGCTCCTGATCCTTCCATGGTTTTGGAACTGTCAAAATAAAGAATCCAAAAATTTTCTACTCCTACTGAACTTGAACTACTAACTACATCTAAGACTAACTATACTATATTACAATCAATCTTATCATCCCGTGAAAACTGAAGGAGATCGGGTTGGATATATGATATGTTACTGGCTTCTTCAGCTTGGTAATTTCCTAGTTCAAGCTCAAGAAAATAGTTTCCCAAAACAGAATTAACTGGTTCATTATTGCCTTCCAACTGAGTTACATTGTGCTTCATTTGAGGTTCCCTTAACACCTTTATTTGATTCTGAAAAACTTTATAAGGTAACCATACATGTGAGCAATCTGATGCAAAATATCCCTCCAATTTTGTTGACCAATCCCAGCTCAAAACCAAACCATATGCATCCAGGATATCTGGTACAACAATTTCTATATATTGACAGACCCTCTCATATGTTGATAAATGTATCAGGACATATTCCATTTCTCCTGCCACTTTCACTACAGTCCTATCCAATTATACAACTTGACCTGTAGTTGGCTTAGGTTGACCATTTATTTGCTTGCAAACTGAAAGTGGCATGACATTTACTGATGCTCCAGAGTCCACCAAACAGTTATGCATGTTGTAATTGAAAATTTCAAAAGTAATTAGGAATGTTGGAGTTCTATATTTAGACTTTCCTCCTATACTTACCTCACCAATCTCTTCGTCTCTCTGGTTATCATTCTGAGGTTCCTTCATAGGTGTCTCAAGTGCCTTTAACATCTTTTCCTTTTGTTGGGGTAGATTACACATTTCAAAAAAGGAGATATCTTCTTTAGTATTTTTAATGCCTTCTACAATGTCATATCCCATTTCATGTTCAGTAGAATTCTTCTTGACATTCTCAACTTTATTTTCAGTAGACTTTACAGGCGTATTGACTTTCTTGGGACTCTGGCTTGAGATGACAAACTCAGGTATGTTAACAGTTTGAGTATTATTCTTTATTTTTTTCATTCTCCTGAAGTTTCTTAATCTTGGGTAGTATCATGTTATCTTCTGTCAATGAGATCTGACTCCTTGTTGTAACATTTGTCTCTGGTATTTCTTCTTCCTCAATGAGATCTCTGTCCTGTATATTAAACATGGAAACACAATCCCATAAAACCAAAGTGTCTTCTTCTTGGGTTTCTGTCGGTTCATGACCTTTCTCTTTATCATCCACAGTTTCCGTTAACTTGGAATCCAATAACTAGTTCATCACTAAAGTCATAGAATTTATCCACTATGGAAGATTTTTCTCAGAGTGAGGCTACTAATGGAATGTATAGAAATTGTACATTCCCACCTCTGTCAAATTCATAGCCGAGGGACTATGTGGGGGAGGCTTGGGTTGACCATTATCATCTCTCTTTTTATAATAAGGTTTGTATTGTTTATGGGCCTCCTTCTCCTTTTCCAGATCAATTACTCTATTTGACAATTTCTGCATCATTTTTACCACACCATCTAACTCCTTTGACCACTCATCTTTAGGCTTAGTTAACAATAGAGGTTTTATGTTTCCATAATTTTTTTCTTCTGATTGTACAGGATATTGATCTATACTATCCATTTCCGCTTCCACATTCTCAGCTTCTTCATAAGTCTCTACTAAGGTGGGCTTAACTGATCTTTTGACAAAAATGGCTAGGTTAGGCCCAAGAGCTTAGGTGTAATACTCAATTACGGCGTTCTCAATCGGTTTGTCAGTTGCATCAAATTTATTCATGTAGGAAGCAAACCTCTGAGTGAATTTATGCACCCTTTCTTTCTTTTCTTTCTTTAGGGAAATCAACCCTTTCATTAAAGCAGCATGGGTTTCCTGGATTCCATATTTGTTTCTAAACAATCTCTCAAAGGTATTCTAATTTGTAATTGAATTTTCCTGGAGGGAAAAATATCATGAGGCTGCTTTTCCCTTGAGAGTGTGAGAGAACAATCTACAGACGATGTCTTCATGCTCTGCTACTTGTAAGCCTTCTAAAGCTAGATTACAAATTTGTAAATGATCATCCACAAGAATTCCTTCATTTGGTTCAAACTTGGGTAATGCCTTATCAAAATTCTGAGGCATAGCATGTAATGGAGGAGTAAGATTTAGAGGGGATCTGGTGGTCCAAGCAGGTGGTGGAGGAGGCTGATTTGCATTCACATTTTCCATGATTCTAAGTGGATATTTGAGGAGGAGACTGGACAGGGGTTCGAAAAGGTGAGCAGTGAGGGGAATCTGGTCCTAACTAATTTAGAGGTTGCATAATCTCTTGTAAGGCTGCTTCTACCAATTCTTCAAAGTCTTCCACTAACACTGCATCTTCACAGTAAGGACGGTCTTTCTTACGCACTTCTCTTCTAGGAAAGGATGGAATATTGGGTATTCCCCCAATATTCTTTACATATGCCCTTGTGATCCTTCTTAAATCATCAACCACCTCGTTATCAATGGAATAGAAATACTCTTTGACTTTTTCTTCAGGACTAGGTTTTTGAGGTAAACTAGTTTCAGAACTGTCACCAGTGGAGTATTCCCGAGAAAGCGAATTTCCTCGACCTGCCATGCACTGGTGGCCCTTCTTATAGCGCCAAAAATGTTGAGGCCTAAAAAAATTCCAGGTAACAATAGTAGGGATTCTCCCCAATAAGCATTCCCAATTAGCTCGTTATTGTTTGGTATGGGGAATCGGTTCAGTTTACGGTCCGGCTACCGTAGGTCAAGTAACGGTTAAAGCTTGTATTACCGGTTGCAGCCCGGTCCAACGTTTAAGTGTATTTTTTAGTTTTATGTTTATGTATGATATGCAAGTGCCTAGTTAAATGCAGTTGATAGAGAAAGAGAAGAGCTCACAATGTGATGCGCAGGTTCTTACCTCTCGTCTTACCTCTTTCGCTTCTAAATCATAAACAAAGAACAACTTATACTAATGCTAACTAATTCTATTTAACCTATCCCTAGGGAGAAATATTGTAATTAATGATGAGTAATGTACTGTAAAACATGCATTTAGACTATTACAGATATCTGTTCGTATTCAGAATACATGAATATAAGTAAAAATATAAACAAAGAGATAGTTCATCGTTAGTTAAAACATTCATTACTCAATATACTGTGTAAGTTTCACAGAAATAAACAGGAAATCATTCACAACATGAAATAATTCGTAAGTTAGAATGATCTCACAGTTCATAGAACAAGATGAAACAGAAGTAGTTCAACATTCAACCAATCTACAGCAAGCATTTGAAACTTCACAGTCCCTTCTCCAGCAAAAAATATAAGAGGAAGTAGTTCTTCTTACAATAACTTTTCAAAAATATAGCATGAAAAAAGGTCCCTTCTACATCTATTTCAGCTCGATTTTGTTAGAAAACAGGATCGCAGAGCAATAACAGATATATAGTTAAATCAATAAACAAGATGCAAAACACATTAAAACATTACAAATAGACACAGATATAACGTGGTTCACCCAAACGATGGATTACGTCCACAAAGAAATTGCCAATCCTTTTATTACAGTCTAGAAAGATGAAGGGATACATCCTGCAGCAAAACTGCTGCACTTCCTCTTCATGCTCTCATAGTCTCTCTCCCAATACAATACAATACAATACCATACTCAGTTGTTTTACAATGCTTTCTTTTATAGAGGAAATACAATGGGAAAATTCTAGGGTTAACTCAATACCATGGGTCCGCAATACTGTTGGCCAACACACATCCCAAAAAAAATTCTTGGGGGCTCCGCCCCTGAACCCTCGTGTCTCGAGGGCGCTGCCCCAAACCCCAACGTAGGGGGAATGAGTGTATAGTACTCTTGGGTTACAATCACAACTGAATAATATCTCTGGATCTGGAAGATTAGGTTCCACAACCAACAATATCCCACTTGGAGACTGATCACAACAACTCCACCACTACTACACTTGCTGGACTATGCTCTAGACCTTGGACTTGGAAAATTTCTTATTTTCACCTTCATGCTTGAAGGCCAACAAAAACTGAGTAGGAACTCAGTTTCTCTCTGGTTACTCCTTTTGTCAACATGTCTATGGGATTCTGGCTAGTGTGTATCTTTTCCAGTTTTAACAGTTCTTCATTTAGAACAAATATTATGAAGTGGTACTTGAGTTGTATATGTTTAGTCCTTGAATGAAATCCTGAGTTCTTTGCAATATGAATAGCACTCTGGTTGTCACTGTACATCCAACTATTCTCCTACTTCTTACCCAATTCTTCCATGAACCTCTGTAACCAAATCATCTCCTTACTAGCCTCTGTAGCAGCAACATACTCTACTTCCATTGTTGAAAGTGCAACAACCTGTTGCAGTTTTGAAATCCAACTTACTGCTCTTCCACCTACAGTAAACACATACCCTGTGGTGCTCCTCCTGCTGTCTTTATCACCATCCATATCTGCATCAAAATATCCCTGTAGAACAGTGTCTGAACCTCCAAAACATAATGCATAAGAAGTGGTACCTCTCAAATACCTGAGAATCCACTATACTGCTTTCCAATGCTCTTTACCTGGATTATTCATATACCTGTTCACAACTACCACTGCATGTGCAATATCTGGTCTTGTGCACACCATGGCATACATCAAGCTTCCAACCGCTGATGAATAGGGAATCTTGGACATGTAATCTATCTCTTCACGTGTCTCTGGACACATATCCTTGCTCATTTTGAAATGGCTGGCCAAAGGTGTACTGGCTGTTTTTGCATTCTGCATTCTAAACCTCTGCAACACCTTTTCTATGTACTCACCTTGAGACAACGTCAATTTGCGATTTTCCCTGTCTCTTGTTAGTCTCATATCAAGTATTTGCTTTGCAACACCCAAATCCTTCATCGCAAATGATTTAGCTAGTTTTCTTTTGAGCACATTTATATCATGCATGTTAGACCCTACAACAAGCATGTCATCCACATACAATAACAAGATAATATATCTTCCGTTATCTAGCCTCTTGAAATAAACACAATGGTCAGAATGACATCTAGCATAACCTTGTTCTGTCATAAACTTATCAAATTTTAAATACCACTGCCTTGGAGCTTGCTTCAGGCCATACAAGCTCTTCTTCAACCTACAAACCAAATTCTCATTCCCTTTGACCTCATACCCTTGTGGCTGCTACTTATAAATCTCTTCCTCCAAATCCCCATGGAGAAAGGTCGTTTTTACATCTAACTGTTCAAGATGCAAATCTTCTTCCACCACTAGACTTAAAATAGTTCTAATTGAAGTCATTTTAACAACAGGAGAAAATATTTCATCAAATTCTATACCTTTATTTTGTGCAAACCCCTTTACAACAAGTCTAGCCTTGTACCCCTTCTTTCCTCTATCTTCTTCCTTCAACCTGTAAACCCATTTATTCTGCAATGCCCTTTTTCTGCAGGAAACTTAACCAGATCCCAAGTCTGGTTTCTTACCAATGAGTCCATCTCCTCATCCATGCCTTGCTCCCACTTCTTTCTAGTTTCTACCTGCATTGCTTCTTCAAAACATTCTGGTTCACTAGAATCAATCATCAATAAATAATACAGTGAAGGAGAGAATCGTTCAAGGGGTCTACTTAACCTGGTATACTTTCTTATAGTTGCAGGAGTTTGAGGTACCTGCTGTTGCTCTTGCTTTTCTGGTGCTTTTGGAACTTCATTTTCTTTGATTTCATCAAGCACTATGTACTCTGTGTTTTCCTTTTCTTCTTTCTTTCCCTGCAACTGATCTTTGTACATGACCTTTTCATTGAATGCTGCATCTCGACTCCTAATTATTTTGCGATTTTTAAGACCCCATAAGCAATAACCAAAATCATCAACCCCGTATCCAATAAAGGTACATTTCTTGGATTTAGCCTCAAGCTTTGTTCTATCATCTTTATCAATATGGACAAATGCTTCGACACAACCAAAAGTTCACAGAAATGAGTATTTTACCTGTTTACCTATCCATGCCTCCTCTGGAATGCCACCATACAAAGCGCTTGAAGGCCCTCTGTTTATTAAATAAACAGCAGTGTTTATAGCATCAGCCCAAAACTGTAAGGGCAACCCTGCATGCAATCTCATACACCTTGCACGCTCCATGATCGTTTTGTTCATCCTTTCTGACACACCATTTTCTTGTGGTGTTCCAGGGACTGTCTTCTCTCTACGAATCCCATTATGTGAATAGTAACTGTCAAACTCCTTGTTGCAGTACTCACCTCCATTATCAGATCTGAGACACTTCAACCTTTTTCCTATCTCATTCTCAGCCAAAGCTTTCCACTTCTTAAAAGTATCAAACACATCAGATTTTTGTCTAATGCAATAAACCCAGGTTTTTCTAGTTCCATCATCAATAAAAGTAACATAATAATGAGAGCCACCAAGAGATTGTACATGAGTTGGTCCCCATACATCTGTATGGACAAGCTCTAACTTTTCACTCTTCTTTTGTTTCCCAACCCTAAGAAATCTAACTCTCTTCTATTTTCCATAAACACAGTTCTCACAGAATTCCAAACTTACCTGCTTCAAATCAGGAAACATTTTCCTTGAGTGGAGAATATGGATCCCCTTCTCACTCATGTGGCCAAGCCTATGATGCCACAACGCCGCACCTGTTTCTGTGGAAGCTACAGAGATAGAATAATCAGTATTATGAGGACATAAATATAACGTACCTATCCTATCTCCTTTTGCAATTACCATTGATCCTTTAGTGATCTTCCACCATGTTTCTCCAAATGTAGACAAACAGTCACTATCTCCCAACTGCCCTATTGAGATCAGATTTATTTTCATAGAAGGAATGTGCCTTACATCCTTTAGCAGCCATTCATTTCCACTATTTAACTTAATCCGTAACTTACCCTTTCCAACAATTTTACATGGTTCATCATCCCCCAATAGTACATGCCCAAAATCACCTTGAACATAATCATGAAATAATTTCCTATGGGGTGTAGCATGACATGAAGCCCCTAAATCTACTACCCAGTAATCACTAGTATTATCTAATGCAAGAATCAAAGCATCTTGTAACACATCACCTGCTACATTCGCTTCCTGAGTAGTCTCTTGTTGTATGCCTCCTTTTTTCTTTGGAGATCTGCAGTCTTTCTTCAGATGTCCTTTCTTACCATAGTTCCAACACTCTATTTTTCTAAATCTGGACTTGGATCTTCCCTTTTTAGGCTTGCCGCGATTTCCTAGGCTCCTTCCTCTCTCATTTTGTCTCCCTCTACTCTCCATGGTCAACGCATTACCTGATGTCTCACCTGTGTTTTTTCTTTGCATTTCCTCGCTAAGAATAACACCAACAACATCATCAAACTTAAGAGTGTTTGAACTAGGGATAGAGTTACTAACAGCCATGACCAAGCTATTCCAGCTTTCTAGAAATGAGCACAAGATTAGAAGATCCCTAACCCCATCATCAAAGTTAACTTTTACAGAACTTAACTGACTGGTAAGTATATTAAACTCATTTAAATGGTCAGCAACAGATCCACCTTCCGACATCTTCATATTAAATAAATGCTTCATTAAAAATACCATGTTAGAAGCCGAGGGTTTTTCGTAGAGCTTACTCAATGCGCTCATCACACCCTCTATTGTTGTTTCTTTCGAAATATTGAAGGCCACTGATGAAGCCAGGCACAGCCGTATTTTTCCCAGTTCCTTTCGTCAAGAACCTCCCATTCTTCATCCTTCATAGCCGTCAACTATTTTTCTTTTTCGCCCAATGATAGGTACAGATCCTTCCGGTACAGATAGTCCTCCATTTGCATCTTCCATAATTGATAGTTTTGGCTGTTAAATTTCTCGACCCTAAACTTTCCTTCTTCCGCCATTTCTCCCACTTGAACCAGGAACCCTTCTTTCCTACGAGTTTACCAACCAAATAGACCTTTTGGCTCTGATACCAATTGTTAGAAAATAGGACCGCAGAGCAATAACACATATACAGTTAAATCAATAAACAAGATGCAAAACACATTAAAACATTACAAAGAGACACAGATATAACGTGGTTCACCCAAACGATGGGCTACATCCACAAAGAAATTGCTAGTCCTTTTATTACAGTCTAGAAAGATGAAGAGATACACCCTGCAGCAAAACCGATGCACTTCCTCTTCATGCTCGCACAGTCTCTCTTCCAATACAATACAATACCATACTCAGTCGTTTTACAATGCTTTCTTTTATAGGGGAAATACAATGGAAAAATTCTAGGGTTAACCCAATACCATGGGTCTGCAAAACTATTGACCAACACACATCCCCTTTCTACACTGCTTCTATGATCTGCTTCTCTAGGTATTTCTTCTCTCCTTCAATGATGTTTGCTGATAATACTAAAGCATCCTTGTCTGACTGTAAGGTTTGGAATTCTTCCTTGGACTCCTCAATCTCACTAAGCATGTTTTCGTACTTTCTATTCAAACTTTGACTTTCATCTCTTTCCCTTTTTAGGGTTTCTTTCAATTGAGCAATCTTCTTCTGATATTGTTCCAAAGCCGTCATTATTTTATCAACATTGTCTTCGGTAGCTAGGGCTGTGGTTACACCAGCCCTTGCCATTAGTCTCGAATATTTATCAGTACCATGAACCACTGTCTTCTCAGTCACCATAACTCCATTTTTTCCTCCAGTGTTCACTTTCTTCTTCATTCTCCTAACAATTATCTTGTTTGCTTTGTCATAGAAAATGGTATTCATATCAGCCACCTCATATTCTTCCATTGGAATAAAAGGGATTAATTCAATCTCTGATGTTGAAACTGGATTTCCTCCCGCTGTGCTACTGGATGGAACAGAGGGTTCTACCGGATCATCATAAGACTGAGTTTTCTCCTGGCTTGCATGGTCATGTTCCTCTTGCTCCTTTTGTTGAAGCTCTTCCACTGCTTTCTCTACATGCTCCTTTTCTTTATCCGCTGCCTTTAACCTTAACCTCTCATTTTATTTATGTTGTTTCTGAGCCTCTTCTTCTTCATTTCTTTTTGAAATTTATTCTTCTTCTACTCTTTTCTCGACTTCTTCTACTACTTTTCTTTTTTCTTCCTCTTCTGCTGCCAACTATTGTTTTGCTTCTCGGGCTAATCTGAGTGCTTCCTCTTGTCTTTTCTTGGAAGCCTCCTCTTCTTTCTTCTTCTGTTGCTCAACAACCTTTCCCTTTCCACCAATCGTAGTTATCTTCTTCTTAAACCTCCTTCTCAAAGCTGTCATATTTTGAGCATTTCGGAAAATTTCTTCATGTTTATCCCAAAAGTTTGTGTACTCAAAATGCACCCCTGCTATAGTACAATAATCAGCCACCTTATTTTTAGAGTCATTTCTATGGAAACTCATCTCATCAAAGTGAAAATATTCTAGCTCTTTAACAAATTCGGCTGCACTCTTTACTTTGGAGAACTTGTAACTCCCTATATAAAACAGGACCAGAGGGTACATAGCCTTCTTTTGTTTGAATAGGAAGTGACCAACTCCATCAATGTATAGCTGACTTACTACCTCCTTATGAATAACATAATCTGTACTGTACTTTGGCAGAAGAGAAGGAGCCCTCGATCCGCCAAACATCCTCAAATACAAACCCTCCTCAGTAAAGTAATAATGTCCATTATCTTGTACAACCTTCAAAGTCTCTTCTGACATGCAATCACACTCAACAAGGAAAATCAAACTGTACAACGACATGATGAGACCTTCACAAATACTCTTGTAGTGACTGAAGTACTTGTGTTCCCACAACAATTGATAGGCAGCATATACAAGAGACTTATCCTTATCCCATTGGCATTTCAAAGCTGGGAATGGTTGGGTGCATAAAATACAATCAACCAAAACCGAGCTCATAAAGAACTCAGATTTATTCTGCGAGACTCCTCCCAGTGCTGCACTTATGTAGGCAGACAAACTGTTAGACACTATGTTTTCCCAGTTGAAGATGGTGCCTTGAGTAGCCACAAAGAAGATTACTGGTACCCAACCTATTTTGAATTTTTTTCCATTGGCTCCTTCGAATATCCTATTTAACATCAACGCTATCAATCTATATGGAGTATGAAGGCTTGCAGTTCCATACTCCCCGAAAGGCCTTGTACGAAAATTCTTTCCTGGGATCATCATCCTTTTGATGGTTTCCACAACATCTAGATTTAGGTCTTTCAACCATCCTTCGATCAAATAGTTTTGGGGTGTTGGAAACTTGTAGGCCATGGCTACATAGGCTGGGCTATAGGAAGCATAACCCTTCCCTTCAATATTAGCCAAGATCATCCTTGTCACATTAGCCCTGGGAAGGATCCATCCTATTACCTCTGAACAAGGGAAAATCTCTAGTCGTGTGGCCACCTTCATGATTGCTTATCTTTCGATATTAGCATATATAGGCAAATCCTCCAATCCAGCATCTGGAACATTCTGATTGTAGATCATTTTGTATATTCCCCCCCATTTGTATTTAGGATCAACCCCCATGATGGCTTTGGTGTCTTCATAGATAACCTCGACTCAAGGTATTATTTCTATCTCCAATTCTTCATCTGTTGCTTGCACCTTCTTTTTTGTTTCCGAGGCATGTTGCTATGTGGATGACGAGCTTGTGTTGATCATACAACAGTAAGTTCGATTTAGTCTATTTACACATATAAATGGCAAAATATATATTGAAATCAACAACCAATGTTAACCAGAACATTACCAAATCACCATAATGCATGTTAACCAACTTTGCTTCTACCCGAAAAAAAAAATTGCATTTTGTATATGAAGATATAAATGATAAAGCTTTCAAAGGTGGTTAGGACACAAACTACAGGAAAAACTCTCACTACGCAAGCCCTAAGGTTTTACTACGGCCTTACATCTACGAGCATCAATACTAACGACGAGAAAAACATTGAAAACACATGAATGGCTAACCTTCTAAAGGAACAAAAGGGTTTCCCTTAAGAAGAAAATCTCTCCACCCCCTGGCATCCCACAAAAACCCTACTGCTCTCGACCAATGGCCACAAATCTGCCATACAATGGTGAAGGAGATGAGGGAGCGGTGCAGATGGCGAAACACTCATCTACACCCTGCCCTATTTCTTTCAATGGATGTTAGAAAACAACTCATGGTTGGCTGCAAATAAAAGAACCAGAGCTGGAAGGAGAAATAAAATGATGGTCATAGCTTGATCGCACAAAGGTAAAACCCCATACAAGAATTAAAAACCCACGCAGCATTCAAATACCCCCATCCTCCATGGAAAAGAAAAAAAATTACCTAACCCTGCCAAGCAGTGCTAAGAAACGTCGAGTCACGGGCCAAGGTACAAGATCCTACCTGGAAAAATATGAGGATGACCTAGACGAGTGCAACCTCTACTAGTAAACAAACCGCTCAGACGCTGATAGCTCCGTAGCTCTAGTTGGAAAACGACACGGTGAACAATGACCATAAAACAACCTTGACGGGCTTTTATAAGCTTGAGCACGAGTGAAAAGAAGCTTCAGATAGGAAAACAAATGCGCCAAACGTGCATTAGATACAAACTTGCTAGTGGATGCGAAGCTTCGGATGGTTTACAAAGAACGGGCTCGAAAAGATTGGGCACAAACGCCGAAATGGTTAAAACACTTAAACAACCATCGGCCGGCCAAGCAACTAACATTTTGCCAGTATCAAAAAACACTATGGGAAGGCATCGGATATACTTCAGACTCTGCATCCACAACATCGGCCAGGAAAACCACTAAGTTCTCATAAAACCTCGAAAGAAACAGCCGACACAGTGGATGAGAAGTTAACAAGGCTTCTGCGGATATCAGAAATGGAAAGACGATGGACGATCTGGTGCGTTGGAACAACTTTGGACTAATATTCTGGAGCCTTTGGTAAAAAATTTCCAATGCGATAGACAAAAGAACATCCAATACGTCAGAAGGAAACTTCTGAAAGCATCCGATATAAAACATCGGTTGTCTAGACCATTGTGCACCCGATACATTAGAAAGACTGTCAAGTGTGCATCCAATATAAGGAAAAAAGATTTCATTTTTGCCAAAATTTTAAGTCATGAAGCAAATCTTGGTGAAAAAATAGACTTTCTAAGCCTTCTAAAAAACTAAAAAGATAAGGGGGCCCTGAAAATCAAAAAAAAAAATTGGGATAAAACTTGCAGCTGCAACACGGCGTTAATGCAGAAGCTAATGGAACATCAAACGGAGCCCAAACCTTCACCACAATGATTGCTAACAACTCCAGAAATCACAAAACTATCTCATGGGGTTACTTTGATGGATCCAACCAAGGAGAACCTCCTCTAGGGGGAGCAGGAGGAGTGATCTATCTCAATGAAAAGGAAAAATTATAAATCACTCTTGCACCAGGATGAGGCTCAAATAGCAAGGCAAAATTAGCGTCTCTTTGGGCAATACTAAGGCTAGCTCTAGATAAACAAATGAATAATATGTATTTGTATGGGGATTCTAAAATAGTCATAGGTTGGGAAAATGAAAAAATGCAGATCAAGGCCTCACACCTCCAACATTTATTGAAAGTAATCAAGGAATAGAACGCAACTTTTGAAACAATTACTTTCACCCACATATATAGGGAATTAAACACAGAAGTGAATAAGCTTTGAAAAGCGGTTCTCGCAGTCCCTCCCGGACTAATGGAGGTAAAGGAGATTAGAAATGAACATATTGGAAACCATCTTGTATGTTTATAATATTTTTATCAATAGGAACAAAACACTTTTTTCAGCAGTTTAAGATAAGGCATAGTATCGATCTTCCTTTGTGAACTTACAGGAAGCATTAGAATATGCGAAAAAAGGATTAAGGAAAATCGTGGTTTTTTGTAATGCATGCTCCTTGTGGGTAGTTCAAGCTTATTCTAATAGAATAAAGAGATTTTTTCCATTGAAATATATATATATATATATTGACTACATAAGTCGGTGCTTGTTGATATGAGCTGGTGCCATAAGAGTATTGGTGTCCTCACAGGTTAGTGCCTATAAAATAGAAAGGAATTTCTTGCAAGGGATTGGTGTTCCTATCTGGTTGGTGTTGCCAAATTCAGTGAGTCCGTGCTCACACTTGGAGATTGGTGTCTCCCAACATATTTTTTAATAACAAGTGTGTGTGTGTGTGTGTGTGTGTATATAAGATTTCTTGATACATTATTTGTGCAGTGTTCTTTGTATTGGAAATTTCTTATGATTCCTAGTATACATGTTGATGAAAGATTACATGATATAACAATTGTTTGAAATAATAAAAATTGTATGATATCGATTTAACCCCCCCCCCCCCCCCACCCCTCTTAGTATCCCATAGGGTCCAACAATTGGTATCAGATCCGGTTCCTTCAAAGACAATCTAACCACTAGAAGGGAAGAAAATAACGCAATCTAGATTTTTGCACAAATATGTACAAACAGGAAGGTCTCTCAACAAATCAAGCACCATGTTTTGATGGGTCTAATTATTCCTTCTGGAGTATAAGGATGGATTTCTTCATACAGTCACTTGGAACTAATATTTAGTTGGTAGTTGTAAATGGTTATAAATTTCTAGACAATCCTCCAACTAATGTTGTTGATAAAAGGTTGTATGAATGCAAAATGCTAAATCCACAATTACAATACTAAGTAGTCTAGTAGACTTGGAATTCACAAAGTCCATGCAATGTATCTTAGAAAAACTAATATGGGACAAACTTTAGAGTATTTATAAAGGAGATGACACAATGAAATAGAAATAGGAGTGTGTGAGGTAGAAATAGGAATTGGAGATAGTTAAGTCTCACTTGATCCTGTTGTTATGGCTCATATGGCATGCAAACTTTGCATTGTACCTTTGACACTTGGAGAGTGTCATCTATAGGCCACCTTTCATAAGATTTGGGTGGTAAATATTCATAAGTTTGAAGTGAATAATGAATGATAACATATGGATGAGTTAAGGAATCCAAAGCATCTCGTTGAGTCCCACATTTTTTACCAAGACCCTCTTGTCTAAATATAGAGCCTCCTTAGCCATATTATTGATTGTAGGATTGTTTTCATTTCTGATATGTAGAATGAAAACATAGTCCAAGGATATGGGTAGGCTATTAATTATTTGCAACATTATTGACAATGCGGAGCCTTTAATAGGATTTTCCTTCCTTGCTAAGCTAATGATTAGGAAGGACTCTCCAAATATCATAACTAACTTATTTTGTTGATACAAAAGAAGAGTGATTCTAAGGAACAAAGCATGTATCTCATATTTGATATTAGTTGCTATCCCAAGTCTCCCTAATCATGTGAGTGATTCCATGAAGGTGGGTAACACTCTTTGGCCAAATTTGGCGATGAAAACCTGATTTTTTACTCATGTGCTAGATAGAAGCCTTCAAAACACATATATTCCATGTGAATTTCGACTTGTAGTAAAAAAAAATTGTAGACTATTATGTTGGGTTCCCAATGATATTTTTTTTAAATATTCCGATGTCATTTAATGTGTGAAATTTTGCATTTAATGAATTGTATGACCTTAAAATTTTGAAGAAGTTAATAAGTGGCTCGTGTCCAAGCCCAATAATTGAATCTTACATTAATAATTTNTCGGAATATACAATTATTTATTATTTTTTGAAAGTGAACACATATAATTTCAGCATCATTTTATACACATGTGTGTCCATCCCAGCTTTTCCTTCACTGTTTTCAAAAATTGAAAAACCAAAGATACCCTTTTGAAGAGGAAGCGTCGATGTGTGGGCTGTGAATTTTTAAGAAATTTTTGGATGTGTATTTTTTACCCTGCGGATTTTTCTTTGATCTGCTTCGAAGTTGTTTTCAGGTTTTCTAAGTGTTAGTTTTAGAACTAATTAAAAAAAACCATATGAATGCCAAAACGCATGCATGATACCTCAATGGATAGAGGATTCGGTGATGAATCTATCGGTATGAACTCCACTCAGTTGTGTGCCATGAATGGCAGGGTTTACACCCTTATAAGACAGAGAAACATTGTTTTTCATGTAAGAGGGCTAATTTCTATTTTCCAGGCCCTCGATCGAGGACTAGAGCTTGATCGAGGTATTTAAATGCCTCGAACGAGGTAATTCTGAAACCCTTGATCGAGCTACGACCTCGATCGAGGTCCCGGTTTTGTTAAAAATCATACAAAAATGTTCGGGAATGAAATTATGCATTGATGGCATTAATGTCATTCCAACTACCTTCCTAACCTCATTTCCCACCCGAATTCTTAAAGAAATTCTATATAAACATAAAACGTAAACATTTTACTAATTTTATCCTTCACAATTGACTAACCTATTTGAAACAATGCTTGTGTTCTAATGCAAATTTAGCATTGTGTATTGTGTTTAGATATTGTTATAGGTATTAATTTGGATTGTTGATCTTGATCACAATGGGAAGCAAGAAGCATCGAAGTAAAATATCTTCTAGGAATCAAAGCAACGCCGAAGAAATAAGAGAAAAAGATAGAGAAAGAAAGAGGAAAAAAAGAGCAATCTTGAGAAGAGAAGAAGTTGCAAATCAACCTATGATGAGAGAATCAAATGACATTGCTAACAATATTGATATAATTTAAAAGTTATACAATTTCATATTCATATATATAATTTCATTTTCCTAGTGATCTAGTTCATATAATTTCATGTTGCATAATATATTCAATTTCATAGTGTTCTAGTTCATAATTTATATACATATACATGTTAAATTGTTTAGAATGTAAATACAATTTTGTAATTAATTCATAAACTTATATACATTGTATGTGCATGTATGAATTCATATATATGTATTCATAATTGTATGTAAATTGTATAATTTCATATTCNCATGTATTCATAATTGTATGTAAATTGTGTAACTTCATATTCACATATTCATATAATTTCATATTGCATATTCATACATTCAATTTCATAGTGTTCTAGTTCATAATTTTTATATATATACATGTTAAATTATTTAGAATTTAATTATAATTTTGTAATTGTAATTTTGTAAATAATTCATAAACTTATATACATTGTATGTGTATGTATATGATATATATGTATTCATAATTGTATGTAAATTATATAATTTTATATATTCACATATTCATATAATTTCATAAATTGCATATTCATATATTCAATTTCATAGTGTTCTAGTTCATAATTTATATATATATGAATATATAATTTTCATAGTGTTCTATTTCATAATTTATATATATATATATATACATGTTAAATTATTTAGAATTTAATTATAATTTTGTAATTGTAATATTGTAATTAATTCATAAACTTATATACATTGTTTGTGATGTATGAATTCATATATATATGTGTTCATAATTGTATGTAAATTGTATAATTTCATAAATTGCATATTCATATATTCAATTTCATAGTGTTCTAGTTCATAATTTTTATAGTTCTAGTTCATGTTAAATTGTTTAGAATTTAATTGTAATTTTATAATTAATTCATAAACTTATATACATTGTATGTGCATGTATATATACAACCTTCTAAAACCACTTATGTACATGTGAAATAATGGTATGTGTTGTGAAAGAATTGAAAAAAATGTTTAACCACTACACTAAATTACATATATACAAGTTGTAAGTGTATTATAGTATGAGTAGTTCTAGTTGTCCAATGAAATTAGAGAATGGTTGATGAATATATATAATTATATAGTGCATAATATCTAGTTCTAAATGAATATGCGTATATATCCATTAGCCTCACATAACCTCACATACAAATGAATTTTATAATTTGATAATATAGCCTCACATGTAAATGAATTATAATTTGATAATATAGACTCACATATATATAATTTTATGTTGAAAATTATAAAGATTGTTCTTCATGGGAGTTGATTGCACCATCATAGGTTGACTTGCATCTTCTCCTCTTAACATTGCTCTTATTTTCTTCATCTTTTATATAGCCTTATCTCTCCTTTCATCGATTTTAATATGATTTTAATTTCATATTCATATACATGAACATTTTCATAATGTTCAAATTACAATTTTACATTACATTATGATAATGATGATAATTACAATTACAATTACAATTACATTACAATCATGTACAAATGACTAGGAATCATATGGATTTAAGCATTGATGACAATGATCATCTCAAAGAAAATCAACAATTACAATTACAATTACAATCACATTACATTTACAATCACATTAACGTGCAGAAGCACCAGCCTTACATCAGTGGGACAGTAAGGTAGAGTACCCTAATTTACATAATAACATTCGGTTCGGGACATAAGTCTCATCTGCAACAATGGTGGGAAGTACTTGGGATTTTCCCTAAAACTCATTATGAGGAGTACCACTGGAACCCCGAAGTAGCTGGCCATTGAGAGGACCTGCCAAGCGAAAAGAGAAACGACCCCCATCGGATTGACTAGATTCCCACCTATGAGGAAAACCAAATAGCTATCGTTTGTGGCTAAGCAATTAGCAGTTTTACCTGTGCCATGAAGTGACGGGTACTGCCCCAATACTCAATCCTAAGACAGCCTTGGTGGCCGAGTTACTACCTTTGAACCATTTGGAAGCCGATTTAAATCGGGGTCCATATTCATCTCCAGTTACTACTACAGCCATCATTGCTCCACCGCGTTCTTCCTCTCGCCTTAGGGGGTGATCCCCTCAGTTTGGTTCTTTGTACCTTCACCGTCGAATCCCTTGTCGACAACACTCCTCACCTTAAGAGGGACACATGGCCTCTGACTCTGATTCAGATTCCTAACAAACAATGACAATATGATAACTAAAATAAAATGTTATTCAAGCTTGTATTCATTTGTTAATTTGTTAACAAACAATGACAATATGATAAAACTTAAAATAAAATGTTATTCAAGCTTATATAATTTATTTGCTAATTTTTTAACTAACAATGACAATATGATAAGTAAAATAAAATTTTATTCTTGAGCTTGAATTTATTTGTATTTATTCTTGAGCTTGTATTTATTTTTGAGTTTGTATTTATTTATTGCTAGATCCTGGCCAGCAATCATAGGATCGTGCACCCTCTGATTTCTCAAGAGTAATTGGGAGCTTCAATGACATTGGAATCACTGCTAATTGTTTAAGAGGGTTGGATGATGCCTCTCAAGAAGAGTTTGGGAACCCGACCCCTGATTGGACAATCAAAGAGCATGTTAGTAACATAATCAAGTTGTACTGTGAACAACAATCAGTGATTGCACAAGCTCAAATCCTACATGGATTGATAAAACACAAGAAATTGAAATGTGCCACAAAGTTGTTGGGTTTTAAGGATGTTAAAAATAAAAATGGATGTGAGAATGTAACAGAAAATGTAACAATTGCACTATCTGCATTTGGAAAGTCAAGAAAAATTGATATTAGCGCTACTCGTAGGGAAATTACAACTACTATTGTGGCACAAAGCACCTCAAGAAATCAAATGGTCGCAACAATCTCAAATCTGCTCCATGTTTCAGGAAAAATGATTTACAAATACCCTAAATTTAGGGTAAAGATAGATGAAAACGATGAAGTTGCTTGTTGGGCTGTTATATGCAGAGAAGCATTTAAAGATAGGATGGAAGAGGCAATCAAAGAGAAGGTGATAGAGTATTGGGACAACCATTCTCATGTTATACCATATCGAAAACATGTCCTGCGACAACGTTCTGGCAGAGGCATTTATAAGGAGCATTGCAAGCATGTTATGGAGATGACAGGAGTTTCTTTGTTCGAGGAATTCAAAGAATCAAATCTCGATGTCCAGATCTCATTTACCATGTTCAGTAAGTTGAAATCGTGGTATATTAGGCCGAATACTATCCGGGACACTTGTTGTTTTTGATATCACGTTGAATTCCAATTATACTATGACAAATTTGTGGATTTTTGCACAAAACATTGGGATGGTGAACCAACTCCTCACACAATGCGGGATTTTATTTCTATGATACTATGCAATAGGAATCTTAAAAATGTGTTTTTCATTAAAAGGTGTGTAGGTGGGAGAAAATGCCATGAATGTGGTGATTTGGCATTGTCCCATAGGAAGTTTCCTATCGATCCAACACACCCTGGATTGTCAGATATCAAAGTTAAGTGGAAGAGATATTTGTATGTCTCCATGAATCCATCATCTTCTTCACATGTTCCATCTAAGAGGATCAACTTGCTCAAGGATGATATTCCTATTTCAGACTTCATGGACAAGTTTCAAAGTCAGATTTACAAATACATTAAACACTCCCACAGGTCTAGGTGGCAAGCTTTAGAATTTAAGCATTCTCGTGAGGTTTTTGAGCCAGGAACAATCCTATCGGTGGTAGACTTTGCTGAGAATTACACATTTTCTCCTGAGAGAGAGATACAAAGTGAGTATTATCACTCTGACCAGGTGTCCATATTCGTACATGTATTGTATAGACATGCTCAGGAAAGCATTGATGGTAGGGATAGCACTCCTCGGTCACGCGATTTGATCAAGGAATACCATTTTTATGTCAGTGATGATCATGAGCATAACACATTGTTTGTTCAACACCGATTTGGGTTGATTTATGATTCATTCAAAAAGAATGGGGTTTCATTTAAAGAACATTGGATTTGGTTAGATGGGTGTGCGGGGCAATTCAAATCGGCATGCTACTTTTATTGGTTGAGTCATCTTCACAAAGAGACAGGCATTCAACACACCTGGAACCTTTTTGAAACAAGGCATTGTTGCTAGGAAAAATGCACCTCTTGCGAACAAGATTTGTTCCTCCAGTCTGAATGGTTCATATCTAGAACAAATGAGTTACATCAGAGATGGAAGACTTCCCCTAGAGGTTGTGGAGATATGGAATGAGTCCCTTTGATGGAGTGGTGTAGTTGTTTTTTGTGGTGATAGATCTTCATGGATGTACATGCATAATCACATGAAACTAGCAAACAAGATCAAAAGCACCAGAATATAATTCACAAAATCTATGTCAGTGACTAAGGAATCCAAGACTAAAATACATGATTATAACACAACATACTTTATGGGAAAGGAACCAACTTTGCATTAAAGATGAAGAAGAAGTTTACAACCTTCGCCTTAGTGTTGATATGCTCCTTCACATGCCAATGTATCATCCCCAAAAGCTCCAACTTGCTCCCTCTACTCTCACCCTACTAATTTAGGCCAAAATGTCAATGCAATAGCATAACCTTGCTCTCTCCCAACCATGGGGTATGAGCCTACTTTTATAGGCCTTGGAAGGATAAGAATGGTTGAGTAAATGGTGGGTGAGGTGGATAGGAGATCCCAAAAGGATGGATCTCGAGCCCAAGTGGCCCTCAAGTGTAGGGATAAGGGTGCCACGAAGCCTTCCTTCGAGAAGCTTCATGGAAACCTCGCTTTTTCACTTTTTACCAAGGGCACCGCTTCTACTCCACTATGAAAGAGTGGTGACAAGGTAGAACCATGCCTTAAACAAGAGGTAAAGTCAGTGGCACCTCCTACTGTCTAGAGACTGTAGCTGTTACTGAAGAAGGTAATGCTCCTTGACTTAAGGGCATAAGCGGTGTTGGATTTTCATATGCAAGATTGAAGTCTGGGCCAGTATTTTCACTTCACAACTTGCGATTTAGGGAAAATATTGATGTTTAGGACCTCATCACATGATGATGACGAGATTTTTGTGTAACATAATTCCCCCAAAAGCATGAGACGAGAGGGATACGATAGGCGAGAGCTTTGAAAGAGCAAGTTATCACTTCAAGGCAAGAATTAGCTTGATTGGAGATCATAATTGACTAGGAATCTGCAATACATCTATACTTTTGACTCATGAGAAAATGTGTCCTCATCATGGCTGCAGACCAATACAAGGCAGATCCATGAGAGAGATTAATAAATATGGCTACTAGAATACAGTGTAGATCCATGTGATAGAGGACTCAAACTTGGGACATAGCTACCAGAAATACACTATAGATCTATGTCAAATGAACACAAATTCAAGCACATCCACAACCATAAAAATGTGGATCCATGCTAGGACTTCATACAATATACTCCATCACAACCTGGGGAGAAATCTATGAGTGCTTTTAACAAATACCCAGGGTCTTCGTCTCGTCTTCCACAAAGTATGATTCTATCCATGTGATTACAATGATTTGAATTCAAACATGGTAGAAACCACTTGATTACCAGTCAATGATGTGAATCCTTAACAAGTGCGAGGGAGATCACCATTGATGTCAATGATTCCCAAGGTACCCTAGTACAATATCCTAAGTGTGAATAGATGATCTGATGTCGAACACTTAGTCGAATCTATCGATCAAAGGTCAAAGATGTGAACCTATGTTGAAAGCAATAGAATATGTCATTGAGGCATACAGATCTCAAGGTACTAAACTTGTTTCTAAGACTAATTCCTGGATGATGAGTTGATGTCGACAAGAATAGTCTCTTCGAAGGAGGGTCATGATGAATCCCACATCGACGACACGAAACTCGGAACAAAGTTATGGAATGTTGTAGATGATGCAACCATAGGAATGACTCAAAAGGTACTGACACAAAAGGTGGTTTTTATTACAGAGGTAAACTTTCAACTTCCCTTTGAACATCGGGCATCACAACAAAAGACTTGCCAGCATTGACTTGATAAGGCGGAGCACAATACAATAATGGATAATGCATTCTTTGAAAGACTCAAAGGAGTGACATGACTCATGAAAGTGGATCGACTTGGAGACAAGCTGAACACCCAATTGACTGAATGAAATGTAGACAAGTGCCATGTTCAAAGGAGACTACAAACTTCCATTTTATTTGTAAAATGAATTGATTCCCTTCCCTTAATTTTCCCATTATCATTGATGAGTGCCTCTTTGCTTTTTAATGAGCTAGAAAAGGGTAACAAACACTCGATATAGCTCATCAAGCAATGAGTCCATTCTCATATGTTTTACAAACCTGAGAACGGAGGGGTTCGTTCCCAAAAGAGGGTCCTTCATCATTTAATTTTATGAGTCTAACGAAAGAAAACTCATTTGTCGTTTCAAGTTTAGAGAGTCTGAAATGACTAAGAAAACTCCAGAATGGACTTTTTCGTAAATTTAGTCCCCGAGGCCCGAAAAAGTATAAAATAATGCTTAGGAGAACTCTTCCAGTCATGATTGGCTAGAGTATACATTTTTCATAAGGCGTTCCCCCTGGTCCGAAAAAGGGGTAAACTATCACAAGGAAGATGGTTCTCTAAGTCCTTTTACGAGCGTGAAGAAGACAAGTTCACTCGATAAGCTTTTCATATTTTGATATTCTGAAAAGAGCTTAAACAAGACTCCATTAATCTTTTTCATGTTTGAATCCAAAACACGAAAAAAAGATAAACTAAGCTCAAACCACTTTTCATGTTTTAACCAGAGCACGAAAAATGAAAAGTAAGCTTAACACCATCTTACTGTTTTTAACGAGCTTGAAGATCAGTTGAAAGAATGCTCAGGGTATCTGCTTCATTTTTTAATGAGCTTGTAACAGAGAATGAACTATGCTCAAAACATGATTTCAGTTTTATGCAAGCTTGAAACCAAAAGGTAAAATTTGCTTGAGGAGTGGTTTTATTTTTTAACGAGGTTGAAGCCAAAAATAAACACTGCTCAAGGTCACCTGTTTCATTTTTATACAAGCTTGAAACAGAAAATAACTATGCTTGTGGGGACCTATTTCATTTTTACACAAGCTTGAAATAGAAAATAACTATGCTTGCAGACATCTGTTTTATTTTTTAACGAGCTTGACACAGAAAGGGAACTTTGCTCAGGGAATGGTTTCATTTTTATGCAAAATTGAAACCAAAAGGTAAACTATGCTCAAGGTTGGTTTTATTTTTTAACGAGCTTGAAACCAAAAAATAAACACTACTCAAGGTGGCTGTTTCATTTTTACATAAGCTTGAAACAGAAAAGAACTATGCTCACAAACTTGTTTCATTTTTTAATGAGCTTGACACAGAAAAAGAACTATGCTCACAAACCTGTTTCATTTTTTAACAATCTTGACATAGAAAAAGAACTATGCACGCAAACCTATTCTTACCCAACATGTTAACCAGAGGTTGGTAGGTTTCCCCCATTACATAAAATCTAGCGGCTTAACTCCAGTATGATGTCCATAGACTAGATCCATGCCCCCCATTTTACCTATGATGGGGAGAAGCTAACTAGAAGAAGGGGAAGGAACCACAAGAACATGCGGGACATTCAAGGCAGTCTTATTACTAGGAATGATGCGATGGTCAGGTGTAACAAAGGAAAGATGATCAATGGTCACAATCTTCCCATCATGGGGAAAATGCATCACTCCAAAGAGTGTGGACACTACAGCCTTCATGGCGTAAACATAATCATGTCCAAGGAGCATATTGAAATATAAAGGACCTTGGACCACCATAACATCAATACAGACATTTTTCCCTCCTAATGTAATAGGTAAATGAGGAAGGGTCCCTAAAGGTGTAGTAGACCTGCTATTAAAATCCAGTATCTGATCGGTGGCTAGCACAAGCTGAGGAGAGCCTAAATCTTGCCAAGCAGTTCAGGATAGAATACTAACAGAAGCCCCTTCATCAACAATAGTGTGAAGCATCCTTCTAGCGGTAAGGTTCACAACTATATGGAAAGGAACACTCGAATGAAGACGAGACTCTGTTAGGTTACTCCAGTCAAAGGAAATAACCTCAGTACTTGGAGAAGGTTTTGTCGAAAGAGACAAAATTTCCTCTTGTCGAGAACAATCAGAATGAAGCATAAAAACTTCAACAGGTTTAAGTTCATTCTCTATTGGAAGAGAAGAACAAGACGAAGATTTGGTCAAAGCAACTACTTTAGTCTTAACACTCTCAGATAAAAGAATGGGATCAGGTGGAGATGACGTCAACTCGACCACTTTAAATTAACTCTCCAAAGGAAGAGTGGGATCAAACATGGATGAATCTGAATTAACCACTTGGAATTCACTCTTAGAAGGAAGAGTGGGATCGACCACGGATGAAACCGAATCGACCACTTGGTCAACCAGTGGGGGTTCAAGAGAAAACTTATGATAAACTTTTGGAAGCCATTGCTGAGGAATAGTAATATCTTCCAACAACTTAGAAGCTTCATCCGTGCGAGTAAAAATGTAAGTAAAGTGCATGTCCTTATAGAGAAAACAAGGATTTCTGACTTTACCCTTTCGACTCTTAAGCATAGAGTCACTGGTTGATGGGACATCATCAGCATGATGATCAGGGACTGATGACATGGGTTGTTTAGACCACACTTCTGACACAAGGAAAAGACCAGGAAAATCCTTGAGAAGGTGATCACCCTTACAAATCCTACAAGGGAATTTTGGCGTATGCAAGCCAAAAACAGGTACATCAATACTTCCATCATGATGACCAGTGGCTGGTGGGCTCCCAACATGATGATCAGAGGTTGGAGGTGTGACCTTATACTTAGTTTTCTTCTTTGTAGCGTTCCTTTTCATCTTCTTCTTACTCGCCCGTTTACTAACATTAGAGTTTTCAACAAGTGAAGAGGAAAAAAGGGAAGTCGATTCAACATTCGACAAAGAAGGAGAAGGATTAACATGAGCTTGATGCTCATGTGGTGAAGGACCATGATGCGACACAAAGGATGCATTTGGTATGACATTATTGAAGAAGAAGCATACAGGTAATCCTACAGTCAATCCAGGAAGGTTCAAAGTGGCCATGAAGGGAGGACCAACAACCCCACAAGGGGGATAAACAAAATACATACCTTGAAAAGAGGTCTCTTGACTAGTGGTCCCAGGAAAGTATCCCATATCTAAACTCTCTAAGAATATCTGAAGTACCGCACAAAACAAACACTACTCAAGTCTAAAAGAAACAAGCAAATTGTGTGAATAGGGGTAGATGAACGATCAGGATCCTCACAGAATTATCAAGGATTCACAACTCACTATAGACCACAGGTTCCAACAGTAAAATGCGGTGAGGAGGATCAACTGTCCCTGACCTGAATACCCGATTACCTAGATGGCACATGCATAGTAATCTCCCTGAGTCTTTTCTCGGTGTATTGTGATGCCAAGAGGGCCAAAAGGTTAACTCAGTTGGTCACAGGAATCCTAAGAGGGTCTCCCAATATACACTAGGTACGGGGGAGCTCAAATCCGTAATGGTGCTGTCTAATGCACAACCATTTGAAAGGGGCCCTCCGATATACAATCGAGTACGTGAAGTACCTTTCGATATACCTTAATGGTACGGGAAAGGTCATTCGATATACCGACGGTACGTGGAGGAACCACTCAGTCCCCGGAATGCAGTACAGGCATAAAATGACAGCTGCCACACCTAACGACATTGGAACACGTCACTAAATTACACACAGTTACTAAATTATTTTAAACCTAAGCTAGCATTAATTTTATCTTGAGCAGTTAAGTGGATCCATGAGGTGTAGACATGAATTGTAAAACGAATGCAAATCCTAGCTACATGACAATGCACATTTCTCTTTCGATAAAATCTACCTAAGGTAGGGAAAGACCTTTCTTTTCAAACCAACATGAACGCAAGCAGTAAGGAAAAGAAAAATTCCTTCCTAGAGTGCTATAACTCTATATTTCTGCAATCATAAGCCAAAAAGCGAAATGAAATTGAAGATGCGACTAATATTAATGATGCACAAAGGAAAAAATAATGAAGCACTTTGATTTTCAAATGTATGTATCAAGATGAAACTTTGATAACTAAATACTTCTTAGATATATGAACAGAAATCAAGAGAATGTCTACAATACCCTACTCATTCAGAAATCAAAAAAGAAAGATGACAAGCATCCACACAACTTGAAAGATACTCAAATTCCAAAGAACTCAAACCGGAACCAAAACATACACATGAAAATGAAATGTATATCTCCAATTCCAACGAATAATATCTACAGAAAAGGAAAAAGAGGTTTCAAGCAAAGAAAATAATGTGAAATCCAATGTAAGAAACATAAACTCTTCTTTGAATGAAAAGAGAATATAACAATCAAAGTGACTGTATAATATACAATTCCCAGCCCTCTTGGCCGTGAGGGAGAATTTTTTTTTTAAACATTAACTTCATTTTCATCAAATTGTAAGCCAAAAAACACTCAGAAATCAAAAGACAACAACCAAGTTTTGAAATGACAAAGGTGTGAAAATACCTACTTGGAACCGCCTGAAGAGAGTAGGTGATAGAGCGGTTCTGCCTCAGCACCGCTTCTCATCCACTGCAACATAGCAGTGGCACCACTCCCTAAATACTGTGCACAGGTGGTGGCACCGTTTAATTTCCATTGTGCATGCACGGTGTCCTGTAGAAGTCAAAAAACAAAACAATGGAGAAAAAAGAAAAGTTAGCTACTATAATACTGGCATTAAAATAATGAATTGACAGGAATATGAAGTATAGAAGGTAAGAATGACTCAGATCTTAACAGATCTGGTAATACCAAACCAAGATCTTACTAGATCAGCTAGTAGATATGATCAACTGAAACAAGATCTCACTAGATCAGCTAGTGGATCTGACAAATGAAAGATTGGAGCATAGATTTCGGACAAGAGTTTGAAGACCAAGGAAGATCAAATGTACTAAAATATCTTCCCCAGCGGAGTCGCCAGATTTGTTGCTAGGAAAAACGAACCTCTTGCAGACAAGAGTCGTTCCTCTAGTCTTAATGGTTCAAATCTACAACAAATGAGTTACAGCAAAGATGGAAGACTTCCCCTAGAAGTTGTGGAGATATGGAATGAGTCCCTTTGATGGAGTGGTGTAGATGTTTCCTATGGTGATAGCTCTTCACGGATGTATCTACATAATCACATGAAACCAGCAAATAGGATCAAAAGCACCAGAATATAATCCACAAAATCTATGTCACTGACTAAGGAACCCAACATTAAAATACATTATTATAACACAACATACTTTATGGGAAAGGAACCAACTTTGCATTAAATATGAAGAAAAATTTTACAACCTTCGCCTTAGTGTTGATATGCTCCTTCACATGCCAATGTCTCATCCCCAAAAGCTCCAACTTGCTCCCTCTATGCTCAATCTACTAATTTAGGCCAGAATATCAATGCAACAGCATAACTTTGCTCTTTCCCAACCATGGGGTATGAGTCTGCTTTTATAGGCCTTGGGAGGATAAGAATAGTTGAGTAAATGGTGGCTGATGTGGATAGGAGATTCCAAAAGGATGGATCTCGAGCTCAAGTGTTCCTCGGGTGTAGGGATAAGGGTGCTACAACGCCTTCCTTGGAGAAGCTTCGTGGAAACCTCTCTTTTTCACTTTTTACCAAGGGCACCGCTTCTACTCCACTATGACAGAGCGGTGACGGGGCAAAACCGTGCCTTGAACAAGAGGTAAAGGCGGTGGCATCGCCTACTGTCAAGAGACTATAGGCATTACTGAAGAAGGTAATGCTCCTTGACTTAAGGGAAAAAGTGGTGTTGGATTTTCATATGCAAGATTGAAGTCTAGGCTAGTATTTTCACTTCACAACTTGGGATTTAGGGAAAATACTGATGTTTGGGAGCTCATCACATCATGATGATGAGATTTATGTGTAACAGGCATGAAAAGGGTGAACTTGATGGTGCAGGTGCATGCGTGAAACGAGCACTTCAGAGGTACCAAATGAGTCATAGTGCATCTCGACTCAAGTGCTCAGCAAAAGTAGTTGATTGGTGCACACAAAATTTAGGTCATCAAGGTCATGAACAAGCAAGGCCGATGCGTAGGTAGGAACAACAACTTAATTGGAATTTAATAAATGTGTTTGTATTATATATATATATATATATGATGTTTTTTCGGGATGTTTCCCTTGGTGATGTGAATAGATCCATGCCATGGTATTGCGAGACCATACCTGGTATGAGAGAACTACATTCAGTTCGTAGTAAAGACATGGGCGACATATTTTCCATTAAAATGAGGAAGTATGCGTGTTTTTGTGAGTTCTTCATTGACGCCAATGGACCGGGGTTTGATCATTGCGTGAACGATGCATATGTCAAATAATGGAAATATGTCCCTCTTAATCCAAAGGGGCCACATCCAATTCCGACGTGGCAAGAGATGCACACTAACGAGGCAGTGGTTTCACTAGATCATGATCGGGTTTCTGATTTGGTTAAGCAAGGTACATGATAGTTGATTGAATGTTTAAACCTATAGTCTTGTACACATGCATATATATATATTTAAGATTTGTTTAATATTTGAAAATCTTGATGCAGGTGATGTATTTGTTGTAATTGCACCACTGAGAAATGACGAGCATGTGGCATACTTTTTGATGCGGTGTACACAAATCAAAAGTAGGTTGGTGTGGCCCTATGTCGACGGAGAGTTCACATACCAAGTTGGTGACCTAGTTGTGATGGGCCACTTTTTTGAAAAAATGAGAAGACAAGGTGACTATATTATTTACAGAGATTTCATTCCTGGATATATATCTTGTCAGTACAGTCATTTGGTGGTGGAAGCACGGATGCATCTCATTTAAATCAAGGTGAAGAGGGGTGAACCAAAGATATGGAAGATGTCAGTAGCTGACCATGATCATATTATGGAGACGTGCATTCCTATAACCCATTGGTCAGATGAATGAAATTTATATGCCACTTTTGATACATTGACATAGATGACATGCTTTTGAAATGTAGCAAATTAAAATTTCTTCTAAAATATGAAATCAAATTTTACATTGTAGTTGTAATTTGCACCTAGTAGATCTTACATTGTAAAGTTGTAAATTTTGTATCATTATAATTGTAAGTTATGTTAAAAATTGTAAGTTGCGTTCGATTGACAATTTTGCAAACATGTAAACTTGTAAACATTGTATAAACTTGTAATTTATTAAATTGGAAAATTGTACAATTCTATAAGATTGTAAAACATTAATGATTGTTAAATAACATTAAGATTGTAAAACATAAATAACTTTAAACTATAACTGAAAATAATTAAAACATTTAACAGACCATCATGTTCCAAAAAAAATCCATATATATATATATATCGATAATCATAAAGTACAAAATAATAAAGTCCAAAATAATAACATCCAAGAATAATAGTCTACAAATCACTCCTACGCCATTGATCGAGAGATCAACCATCATGGACACTACAACCAACTGCATTATGCCCCTGGCCTTGCTCATGCACATCACAAAGAAAATTTCTCAAGTCTGAGAACTGCAGAAGTTAAAACCGTGAACTCTGCAAGTCAGTTACATACCACATATTTAAATTACATGTAGAATGTGATAAAAAATTGAATATATATATGAAACACAGATCTATGAACTCACCTCGCTCGAGTTGAGTGCCAGGTTTGGGAGGCTAGGTATCTGTCGAGACGAGCCTTCATCGGCACCCAGCTGATGAGCGGCAGCCCACTCATCCATAAACATCACGGTGGATTCAATGCCCTCCTCTGCAGCTTCCTGTGTCTGCATATGTTTTCATGACATGAAAATAGTATATTAATGAATTACAATTTGAACTTGAGAATTACAATTTGAACATGTAAATTATAATCTGAACATAAATATGCAAACAATTCGAACATAAATAACTAGTACCTCGTCAATTGGCATGTCATGGGTAGGACTTGAGTGGGGCTATGTAGAATCATGTGCAATGCCATTGCCTCTATCCTGTACAATATAAACAAGATAAATGATGAAAGTTAGAACAAACCAAAAAATTGTGTGTTCAACAATTGACTCATTTAGAAATTCAAATTTAGGATGACAGTTAACACATACATCATCGACGTGGGCAGACGGAACTGCAGCGTGACCTCGAACAGATTCATCACTGCCAAACAGGACCTCCATGACACCGGGCTCATACATGGAGCTCTAGCACAAATCAAAGTATTAGCTAAAAAAATGATTCATTTGAGGATACATTACAATCATGACAAATGATGACAATAAAGATATACATGTCCCATCGATCGAGGCCTGCATCTATGATGCAATCCAAAATATGCATCGTGGGCCATGATAGCATACTGCAGCACTGTGTCATGATCAAGAATGTTGAGAACATCATCAGCCACCCACTATAACTTAGGATCTGCAGGTGCAGTGGGTGCTTTGCGTCTCTCTTCCTGTACAGCCATCATGGTACCATGCATTGACATGCGTGTCTCCTCTACCAATGCACTATGCTCCTCAGTCGCTAGCTGAGATGACTCAACTACATCATCTATCCTAAGCAAGGTCCTGCCAGAGCGACGTACCAAGGGCTATGGCTTTGGATGAGATCCAAGATCTCTCCTAGCCCTAGGACGCACATGACTGTGTCCCCCACCAGCACCATAGAAGCTCGAGGGTGTGATGGTGTAATCTGGGTGCATCTCCAGGACAAAATCTACATATATATGTTTTGCAAATTATAGTGGGACCTAGTCATGGCGGAGAAACATGACCCACACTCCAATGAACCTGTCATATACATAAGGTGTTGCAGCCTCTAGCTTAAACTCCTTGAGTCTAAACGATTGACTAGGGGTGCGGTCAGGAGGGATATCAAATAATGCTCCCTTCACATCATGGTTAGTTGTTGCATCTCTCACTGCAGCCCAGTTATCAGGGCCCATCATTATGGACCTTCTTCTCTGACATGCAGAGGCCCAAAGAGAACTCAATGGTCTGATGGACCTGTAGGCCTTCAATAGATTGTCTATTGCCTGTAACATCATCCACATCGAATGTGATGTGGGAGAGTGGTCTGATGGAGCGAACGTTAACCCGCAAACACTCATGCTAACTACTAATGTATTACAGCGTGATACATGTGGTCTCATCCTCCCATGGTGCTTCCTCGGGAGGGTCGAGGCCATGTTGTGCAGCACCTGAAAATTAGATGAAAACAAAAATGTCAGTCAAAATACATAATCAACTATAGGTGAATTTGAAATCAATATAGATTAAAGGTACTGATAACTGAAAGAAATATATATGTGCATTTAATGTACCTCTCTCGTGGGTAACCTCCCCACCGACACCAACAATATCCTCATCATCGCTCGCATGCACAGAGCAGCTGCTAGAGTGGTTATCGCTCATCTCCCCAGCAGGAGCATGTGTCGGCGTAGAACGCCTAGGCGAACCTATGAAAATAGAGACATACAAGTTGATGATTAAATATACACATGTGAAACAATTTAATCTGATGTAACTAACAACAAAGAGTACATCATGCGCAATTGTATACTTACAAGTCCTTTGTCGACCTCCAGAGCGAGGAATGGTCGCAGATCCGCCGGTGCTCTGCCTTCGGCGAACCAAAGAACCCCGCCATAGAGATGCATCTGCATGAAATAAGGCATAATAAATTTGACTAATAAAGGAACCATTACTTATAGTAATTGTGACCAACATTTTGATGAAGTAACTATGACTGGAAAGAACTCTGATTGACATGAACTTTGCCCTATAGGAACTCTAATTGGTAGGAACCTTGATTGATAGGAACTTTAACAAAGGTAACGTTTCTTGTCGACCATAGTTAAGGAATCCAAGTTTCTATTGGTCATAGTATGGATTACTAAACCAGTGATCAATAAATTTTTGAAACTAATAACATTATCGGAATTGGAATTTTGACAATTACAAAAAATAATGCTAGTATATATAACAATCAAAGTTCATGTTGGTCATCATTCTAGGGAAAATTCCTAACAAGGAAATTTAAATATGGACCTATTATTAATAGCGACTCTAGAAATATGATTAGTAGGGACTTTGATGTAGGGAACATTGATGCAAGAAAGTCCAGATTCAATGGAACTTTGGCTAGGATTCTATGAATTATATGATTGATAGGAAATATACTTAACAAACAAACTCTAACCACTAAGAACTTTGAATGACAAGAAATTGAATAAGGAACTATTACCGATATGAATGTTGTCCAGATTTCATGTTGGCCGGAGTTTTAAGGAACTTTCATAACTAGGATATTTGATTGACGGGAACATTGAAAGAACAAACTATAACCAAGGAATTGTAATATTAAGAATTTTTAATATGGAAATATGATCAATGGAAGCTATGAACTATATGATTATCAATAACTTTGACCAATGAGAACTATATGATTGATAGGAAATCTAACTAACAAATGAACACTTACTCATTGAAACTTTGACCAACATGAATATGAAGGAACTATTACCAAGAAATTTGTCTAGGTACAACTATGATTGCTAAAGACTCTAACATACCATAAATTACAATTCCAGTTTTCCATAATTTAATGTATAAATTTATATA
>LPNX010828828.1:65910-104807 GCA_001517045.1 Pseudotsuga menziesii
CCTACGACGGTTTAAGGTTCATGATTGTCTCGCATTTAGGGTTTGGATTTTTTTCTAATCCTCCGTGTATTCTCGGAGGATTGAAAAAAATTGGGCAGCATTTCTGCTTGCCCGGCACACATTTCAAAATTAAACTGGTAGCATAAACGCTGCCGATTGATAGAAATATTATACAAACTATAATTTTAAATTTCAAAAATTTGAATCTTTTCAATCCTTCGTGTATTGTTGGAGGATTGAAAAAATGTGGGCAGCATTTCTGCTTGCCAGACACACATTTAAAAATTAAACCGGCAGCATAAACGCTACCGGTTGAAAAAATATATATATAACAAAAAATTAAATTTTAAATAAATAACAAATTTCAATTACAATTTTATAAAAATACGGCATTTTTGCTTTCTGGCACACATTGCAAACATATTAGACAAAAAAAACTAACCTAAAAACATCTATAACAATGACTTTTTTCAATTTTAACCTAACATTTTAAAACTTAAAAAAAAGTAAAATTTCATTTAAATTTCAAAACCAAGGTTTAAGTGTTACCTCTCTACTCTGACATCGTGGTGGAAGGTAGGGGTGGGCATGGCTTGCGCAATAGCTCGTTCGAGCACTCCAGGGATGCAACAGCTCGGTCGAGGTCTCTCCTAGCTCAATCGAGGGCCTTTTGTGCAAAAAATAGTAAAATGGTCACGGCTGCCTGTGGCCTTTTTTATAATTTTTTTAACAGGAACCTCGAGTGAGGTCGAAAGCTTGATCAAGGTCATAAGCTCGATCGAGTTCAAAAGCTCGATCGAGGTCGAAAGCTTGATCGAGGTCATAAGCTCGATCGAGGTCCGGAGCTCGTTCGAGGGTTAAATAAACCCTCGATCGAGCTTGCGGTAAACCCTTGATCGAGGTATCAAGACCTCGATCGAGGGTGTGTTTTTTGCTTTTTTCCGAAATTGCCTTGCCAAAAATTGTAACCCACCTCCATGGATGCACCCATACCTTGGTTCAAGTTTTCCATTGATACCAAAAAGGAACCCCCCTTCCCAGCCCTGCCACCTCGCATTCATTGAGACCAAAATTATTGATATGACCCAAGTAGGGGTGTATATGGGGTTAAATATATATAATATGACCTCAAGACATTCATATAATCATTCGCATATCCTCAACAATCACTACATTGCCTTTATATATACATACCCAACATAGTGTACATGAGGCCCCATCATTAAGTCAGCCCCATATCCTCTTGGGGTCATATTATATTATCCATTTAACCCCGTATATGCCACCTTTAGATCATATCAATTATCATCAACACAATGATAATGGAAATATCATTTATTAGTTTGGGATACAAGGATTATTTTAATGTTCACATTTTAGCATGTACATCTATAATGTAGCCAAAAACAAATTAGATACATAATTATTCTTGAGCTTGATGTATTATCTAAAATTGTCTAAACTTGAAGTTTATAATAATTGTAAGCAAGAGATGAATTTCTTTTGCGATCAGATCCATTATTATCAACGTGTTTCAAACCCACCTACTCAGATTCTTAATTAGGAAAAAAGTGTTGTCAAGCACAACGTTCGACTAATCAATCCTAATAATACACGCCCACTAATATGATGTCATTGTTATTATTGTGGGTCGTTCAAACAAGAAATTAATGCAAAGATGTTGGTCACAAAACTTTCAGAAAATTTTGACCTCTAATCAATGTGAATGGTGAATTATTTTGATATGACCGGAACCCAAATGCGACTTATGATAAGATCGCCAACCCTATTGAGGCAATTGGGGTTTTTTGTGACCTCAATGGCCTCTATGATCATCCTTTTCGATATGTTATCAATTTTTGTGAGGATTTTAGTTTTTTCAATGTTTATGGGATGTTTGGTATTGTGTGAGTGCTCTTATATTGCCGATTTATAAAGCTTGTTGTGTGTAATGTATGCATTGTGTTCCTTTATTCTTATTTCAAAATTTCTTCTAGACTCACATATTAACAAGGCTACGTGGTAGCGAATACCTGCTGCGTAGCCTTTCATGCTTGGTAAAATAGTCAAAGTTAAGTTCTTAGTTGGTTGTCATTGCTTCTTGAATTTGGTTGATCCAGATATTTGGTTAATATCGATTGGATGCGATGTCGTGAGAGGAGCAGAGAGAGGGATTCAATGGTGTCACCTCCGTGGATTTGTGATTATCGTGGATCCTTTTGTATTATATTCACTAACTCTCTTTTCATGGGATTTGTAATGTTACACATTGTTTTTTATGGGATTTGTAATATGAATTGAGAAGGAGCATCGTAATTACAAACTACAACTAAACACATGCATCGCATACATGCTACACTTGTTCACTGCATTAATTTAACTTGCCATTTGTTTCTCTTCACCAAATTGTATTCATTTCATTTTTTATTTGTTCCTCTTCACCGGAGTATTTTCGTTTGCACACTCTCATGTGAATCAGTTGAATTGGGACGCAAAAAAACCACAGCTTCTATTCCTCTCCTAGGAATCAGTTGAATTGGGATGCGGAAAAACCATAGCCATACAAGCTTTTATGAGCTTAATGTTCTCTCATGGTAATGTTTGGTTTCCTGTTTTTTCTGTCATGAATACTAAATTGTACCGGCTTTGCTAGGTTTTGTAAGTTTCGGAGAATTTCAATGACGGTTTGCTTTGCGACCAACTGTCTCAGATCATTTGTAGATTTCAAGACTGTAATCGAAGCATATGAGCTTTAGTTTCATTGATGTTATAGCAGAGAAAATTAAAGTTCAATGAATGTTGTAGCAGGGAACGTTAAAGGAGACGACCAACATCTTTCAGAAAGAGGCCTTTTGCTGCCTCTATGGAAGACTAATATTAATAAACCAAGCGAACCCAGGAACCGATTAACCAGCCAGACTATGTCTAGGTAACATTAGCTATCGAAAAGGTACACATATTTAAAGCAGTAACATGATCATTGTCCGTTTAAGAATATGAAAACTAAGACATCAAATGTAAATGGTAAGTCTAATATGAAATATATAGGTTGTGTGCCATGTTCCATGAAATTTTAATGCAACTCGTGATGCATTAGCACAAAAATGTTATCAATTAGAATTAAAATTGATATTATCTTGCTATTTTCATTTAAATATGCTCATCTTTAATTGCTAAGCCATGAAAAATGTGAAAAATGTGCATACCTGTGGGTCTTTTCCCGATGCTTCCATCCGAGAATAATTGGGCATGTCTAGACAACCTCTAGGAATTGTTCTCACAGAGCCAAGCCTGCAATATTCAAGCAATAATCATGCAAATTCAGGGGCCATTATGTAGTGTTGTTGTAAATCATGCAAATTAAGGAATTGTTCTCACAGGGCCAAGCCTGCAATATTCAAGCAATAATCATGCAAATTCAAGGGCCATTATGTAGTGTTGTTGTAAATCATGCAAATTAAGGAATTGTTCTCACAGAGCCGAGCCTGCAATATTCAAGCAATAATCATGCAAATTCAGGGGCCATTATTTAGTGTTGTTGTAAATCATGCAGATTAAGGACATTATGCAATGCCATTGTACAGATAAGAGGAAGATAAGCTGCTTCAACACGGGCAAAACCAGAGGACTGAGGGTTGTATATTGACATTTGAGCACATCACCATGCAATGCAAATTTTTCCCTTGGCTTTTCCTTCATCCGCATTTGTTCTACTTTCTATACAGGTCGCCCACAATTGAGACTCTTGGGTCATAGAACACCAGTGGAACAGCTTCCTTGGACTTCGAGGCCCCTGCATTAGTACCTGATACCTTACCCATGGTCAGTGACTATCTCTGATACACTAATAAAACTATCACTTGAAAACTATGCAATAGGGTGACAAAGGCGGTGGCGGTGGAGGTGACAGAGGTTGTGGTGGTGGCAGCCAGTACACAATACATTGATTGTAAAAACTTAAATCAAAACTACTCAAAAACTTGGTCGTAATTTGTAAATAGCAAAGCCGATAATAACGTTTCAAGCAGCCTGTCCTAGGCTGGGTAACAAGACCCAAGTCTATAAATGTGCAACAATTGAAAAAAATTACAAATTCAAATGGCTATTGTAAACATTCGAAATAAGAAAACAATTTTTAGTCCATACGAAAACTAATTGTTATTCACGTAATTCTATATACACTGCGTTGAGTTATGTCAGAGTTTCAACTCAACAGGCAGAAGGTGATGTTACTAGAAGACTATGGTAGCAGAAGGTGATGTACGAGAAGACTGTTGGGGCAAAAGGTGATGTTACGAGAAGACTCTGGCGGCTTTTAGCTAAACACGTAGAAGGTGGTGACAGGTGTTATGAAAAATACTATGGCAGCCATGTGATGAGAAGACTGTGGCAGTGACCCGGATGAAGCCAACTTATTGGGAAACTTCTCCTCCTAGAAGGGATATCAAACCCTTGTACTTAACGGTAGTCCCACTTGAGTAATATATTTAACACAAAGAATATTCTATTGTTAGAAGGAACGAATATCTTACCTTTGTATTAGAATTCATAGAAGTATTGCAGAAGTAGACAATAGATAAAAGCAAATTCGATGGTGTTAATAAACACATTTATAGCAATAGCATAGGATATGTATCAACATAACACAAATATTGCTTGAACCATATTTATATTGATCCATGTGATCATTTATTTATACTAAATCATGTAAACAAACTCCCTTTAATTGAGGTTGATTCAATCAACTTTGATCACCCAAGATGGCCCCAAAGCAATGAGATAATCCTTATTTCATGTCTCATTTTACACTTAGTAGGTTACATTTGACTGGGTTAGGACCACTTTATAAATTTGATCCATAAACCTAGTGGAAACCCCTAGGTTGGTTGGACGATCCAATGAATGAAACTAAAATATCATTGAATAAACATGGATGAATTTAATTTAATCATAAATCATAATAGGACAAATATTTTTGAAGGAGGGTACTATGTTATGACCCAAGGGAAGCATATATGGGAGTAAATGTATATTATATGACCACAAATGGAGCATATTATGAATGTCTTGGGGTATTTGGAGGAGGTTTTGTGAATATTTAAGGAGTTATTGTATAACTCATCTCTCTTATTTATATTGGAATTATGCTCCATGTTTACATTTATTGTACATTGTGTGTACTCTAGTATATTATGCTATCTTAAGTATTTGGTACATAACAAATTCCAACTTCAACCTTCAACATAAGTTTTTCAAAGACCACAATATGGCAATATCTCAACACCCTCCCTTAATGATAGTTCTTTAATCCCAAGTTGTTTATAAAATGTTGCCTTTGGTAATGACTTCAAAAAGATATCAATGATCTTATTAGAATTCCTACAATAAACAATAATGGCCACATTCCCATTTACCAAGTGTCTAAGGTAGGGTAGATTCTATAAAATAAGAAATATAAAATTTACTGAGAAAGTTGTAAATTTTGGTGAATATTATAATAAAAAAAACATATTTTAGGTAAATATAGGTTATCTTTTAGAGTAGAAATGATCAAGTAATGAATTTATTTTTTGAAAAAGAAACCAAAAAAACTGATGAAATTTTGCCCCTAAATGAATACATTGGTATGAGGTAATGTGAATAAGCATTAAGATGCTTCATCTTGTTGAGTGCAACATTATTAACCCTAAGCTGTCTTGTCAAGTTGCAAATATACACAGTTCATTCAAATGATGACACATATCCAGAGACTTCTAGTCATCACCATCACTAACACAATATAGAATAAAAATGGCTCTAAATGAATAACATTATCATTTAAAAATAAAAGAAAAGTTATATAACACATTAAAATTCACCAATGTAAAGCCTACAAAACTGTAGATATCTTAACTATTGACCATTAAGCTCACTACTGAGAGTGCAAGAATGCATCATTGCTCCACTTAACATTCACAAACCAATTTTCACTCAACACAACACACCTTCATTTTCACCAATTTAAAGTCTACAAAAATGTAGATATCTTAACCATTGACCAATTTAAAGTCTAAAAAAATGTAGATATCTTAACCATTTACCATTAAGCTCACTAAAAGTGCAACAATGCATCATTACTCCACTTAACATTCACAAACCAATTTTCACTCAACAATACATCATTGCTCCCCTTAACCTTCACAAACCAATTTTCGCTCAACATAACACACCTTCATTAAAAAAAAATTATTCCTATGAAAACATTGAGATATGGGACTCGATAACATTGCGAGTGGCAAGGGAACGATTATCTTTTATATGAAAGGAATTTAGCATTCTCACAAGCAAAAACGGTACAAGGAAGGAATAAGATTATCTTCAAAATTACTATAATAGTTATAGGAAGAAAAGAAAAGATAACCGCCCAAAGAAACCAAAAAATGGCCACCTTTTGATTCCAAAAAAAAGTTGTTACCTTTTGATTATAAAAATTATTTAAATAAAAAATTTATGTACCTATGTCGCCTTGAACTTTTTATAAATTGTGAATTTCTTTTCCAATTGAAAAAATAAAAGCATATGCAGTTAATACCTTACGTGATCTGATGTATAGAATCTGAACTTAATACCTTACGTGATGTGAAACTGCCATCCTCTAGGTATATTATTTATTTGTGTTAGAAGTCTGTTTTCGATACCTTGGCAAATTAGGGTTTTGAGGACTTGTCATGAGTTACATTTAGTGACAATATTTTTTTTTCACCACCCCCTCATCGTTGCCAATTTCTACTCCTCCGTGAGCAACGATGGAAAGGAAAAGGAAAAGCAGCTGCTGCTCTTGCGACTTCTTATCGTGCTTTTCATGCATCTGGGTTGAGAAGACACGCCCCCCTCCTTCAAATTATTCACAGCCTCCTGTTCTTGATGCCCCCTCTTGTGCAATTGCAATTGCAAATACAAAAACTCTTCCTCCTGCTGTTACCCCATCCCCTACCAAAGGGAATACACAACCTGATACCCCTTCTCCTAGCAAGGCCAATACAGATCAACCTCCTGCTCGTCACAATGCTAAAACAAAACCTCCTCCTGCTGCTGCTGATCCATGGGAAAATACGTATTCTTCTGCCATTAATGCTTCTTCGAGAGCTACGAACGCCAACAGAGAAGAACACGGCGCAACAACATCATCTACAGGTCATATTTTAACGCATGTTCTTCTTTTCCTTCTGCCGGCGCTAATACCAATGATTCTCAAACGCGTACGACGAGCGGAGAATATGTAACATCATCTTCAAATTCAAATTCAAACAGTAGAGACGATCAGAATGGCCTCTCCATAAACCACCACCTCTAATTGATGAGGTAAGCGATGTTGGATAATTGATTAATAGCTTGAATGTGAAGTAGAGACTGTTGTTATTATTATATTATGTTGGATAATTGATTAATAGCTTGAATGTGACGTAGAGACTGTTGTTATTATTATATTAGCGAACAGCTAACACGCTGATTTTTCATTTCTCATTTCTTTCTGGTTTTACGGGAAAAAGTTCTCCCACCCAAATGCGGCTCAGCAATATTGGTGTACAATGATTTGAAAATCAACTTTGTAATTTGTGTTAATAAAATTATGGAGTTATATGTTTTGATATGCTGTTTTTTATATGCTATTTAAACTTTGCATGTGTAATTTTATTTTTCAAAATATAAGCATATTTCAAATTTGCAAGTGTGATATTCAATTTTAAATACTTGAATTTATGTTAACAAAATGTTTATTCAATTCCATAAAAAGGTGACTCTTTGGATCTCGAAAGACTCTTAAATATGGTTTTTGAATTCTAAATTATATTGAGGTGAGTCTTTGGATCTCGAAAGATTCTTAATATGGTTTTTGAATTCTAAATTATATTAAGGTGAGTCTTTGGATGTCCAAAGATTCTTAAATATGGTTTTTGAATTCTAAATTATATTAAGGTGAGTCTTTGGATGTCGAAAGATCCTTAAATATGGTTTTTGAATTATATTAAGGTGAGTTTTTGGATCTAGAAAGATTTTTAAATATGGTTTTTAAATTCTAAATTATATTAAGCACTGTCTTTGGATATGGAAAGACTCTTAAATATGTTTTTTGAATTCTAAATTATATTATATTTATGTATGTGTATGCATATCATTGTCATGTACATTGGTTAACATATCAAAATTAAAGGTAAGCAAAACAATATGTATATGGTTTTTAAATTCTAAATTATATTAAGCACTGTCTTTGGATATGGAAAGATTCTTAAATATGTTTTTTGAATTCTAAATTATATTATATTTATGTATGTGTATGCATATCATTGTCATGTACATTGGTTAACATATCAAAATTAAAGGTAAGCAAAACAAAGTATCAATTGTACTTTATGGTGTAAAAAGTATTTTGTAATAAGGATTAAGTAGTGTACAAGAAGATATAAATGGATAAAAATGAATAGAGTAATGAAAATTGTTAGACAAGTATAGTTCATTCAAAGAGGAATCTCCATGTATATATGATAGTTCAAAGAGGAATATCCATGTCTTTAATGATCTGTGGGACCACATAAGCAAAGGGGAAATTGTTAAAACAATATATTGACCTATGATCACTACACCAAAACAACCCATAGTAGGCAAAGAGCTACCCATATGGAAGAATAAAGAAAATAAAGTATATGCATTCATCTATGCCATTGTAAGTGAAGAGGTGAGTCATTCAATGTTCTCTATCAAAGACTCTTATGATGCTTTGAAGAAATGGAAGGATTTGTATGACTCACACACAAAATTGGAACTCATACAATTGTTGGTGAAGCTCTTCAACCTTTAGCGTCTAGGATCAAAGCCATCATGCACGACATTGATGCCACTAGAGTAAAGATATGCATTTGCTTACAACTTTTATCAATGCCCTCTACCCTACACATTCACACTACCTTGATTCCTTTCAAACTAGTGGTCAAATGAAGTCCCTCACATTTGACACTTTGGCGGAGAAGGTTGCAGAAAGAGAGAAAGCATTTGGAAACAAGACAACTCATCCCATTAGAGAGGTTAGGTGCCTTTATCAAAAAGAGTTCAGAAACAATTTAATGACTCTTCTAAAGGAGAAGGTAGTAAAAGAGGACATTGACGAAAGAAATTCAGAGGAATGGGGGGTAGACATAATCAAGTTAAGAGATCTAGGCACCATTGTAGTCATTACATCAATAATGGACATGATGTGGATCATTGTTGGGATCCATGGGAGAAGATCGAAGATAAGCACAACCATAAAAAATAATACAAAGTTAAAACACATGAGACTGGTAAAGCCCTTGAATCTTCTCACTTTATTGTTGCTCGTTGTAATGTTGGAATAAATGAAGTTGTATTCAATACTTCATTTACATCTAGGACATATTCATGGCTACTCAATAGTGGTGCAACCTCTCACAAGACATTTAGAAGTTTTTTTGAATAATTCAATCTACAATGTAGATTGTGTAGTGTATTTTGCATATAACACTGGCCGCAAGCCCAAGGGAAGTGGCTCCATCAAGCTCATATTGTCTGGATTCCCTACATTTTATTGTATAATGTTCTCTATCTTTTAGAGTTGCATAGAAACTTGATGTCCCTCGTGCACATGTGATAGTAATGTCATTCTATAGACACGTTCAATGGGATAGTTGAGATAAGGAGATCCACTGAAAACCAGGTCATCAATATGAAGATGAGAAATTGTTGAAGCTGAAAGAAACGTCTACAAAAGCTCAAAAAAATTCCTTCCTCTCTTAGCATGAAGAAGGTACATTGTCTTCCAGTATTTTATGGCATGTTGGATATGGACACATCAACTATAATTTATAAAATGTAGTGTGTCAATGATCTAAATTGGGGATGTTATATAGTGTTTGACTATAGTTGGAGAGAATTTAATGTCATTTTTCTATAGTAATTGTTTAGATGGCTAATTGGTGAAGGTATGATTTTATTATGTGAATATTTTTTTACGACAACATTGAATTTTTATTTACAATAGTCTAAAATTTATATAAATTTTAAATCATAATTTATTATGTGTTTGACATGGTTTGAATGTATGTATTATTGAGGATTGATTCAATGTATATATAATGTTCATTCAAAACATTATGTGGAACAATAGTAACAAATTTCTTTAAAATGATTTCAATGTTTTTGTGTCATTTTTTACTTTGTCTTTCTCTAAAAAATTGTTCTCTTCATATAAAAAAAACTTATGGTGTGAAGAGTGAATAAATTGGTCATAGTCTTGTCATGGTAAAGTTACAATAGTATGTGTTACTGACATTAGATGTTATTATTATAATTCCACTCTTATATTAAGAAGAGCCACATGGGTGTATGTGCTCCCTACTCTTTTGATGGGCATACATTTTTTAATTGTGAATAAGAGATGTTATTGATTATTTGATTATGATTGTTTGATTACAATGTGACTCAACATAAAAATAAAATAAAAAATAGTAAAAATGATGTGAATTGTCTTATGCTTGTATAGTAAGTCTCTAGTCATAGTCATACTTTTAACGGGGACAAGACCAACTTTTATAAAAGTGTAATAGAAGTTATCGCTTTTAATTTTAACATGTATATTTTGTGTTGTTTTAGAATTTTATTTTTTTCGAAAAAACATTACACCTCTTATTCAAAATAAAATAATTTTTTTTTAAAATATGCCTCCTCAAATGAAAACAAAATGGTTAAAGAATCCTAAATATATAACAATTTATATCAAAATTATTTAGAATTTTTTGAATCAAAATATGCACTTATCAAGCATTTTAAATTTGCAAATTTAATATGAAAATTATAAAATATTTAAATCACATATTGTTGTCCTTAATTCCACAAATTGTAATTCTAGTATATAAATACCAACACATTTGGCAACTTGTCCTATAAAATTTTAATTTCCTACTTGAAGTAATTACCATTACATTTGGCATCTATATTGATGATTAAAAATGAAGGTAATGAGATACCAACTGATTTTATGATATCATGTCTTACAAATTGTGTTCTCGCTCTACTATAGAAGAAAACATATACTCTAGTAAAAGATTCTTCTAATTTTATGTTAGATATATTAGCAACCAACACCTCAAAAATAAAGTTTTTGTGTAAGTTAGTTGAACATTATATTATATATATATATATATATAGAGAGAGAGAGAGAGAGAGAGAGAGAGAAGTTGCATATATCTAGATCCTTTCAACATATTGTTAATCCAACCATATCACATAGATAAAGTGTTAGTGCCAGAAATTGTTCTCAGACTACTAAAGAACAAGCCAACACAATCTCATAAAACAAAATTAAGTAAAAAAAAAAATTTAGGGTTTTGGTTTTGCAGTTTGTAAACAAGAGGGTAAAACTCATAAGGCAAAAAAAAAAAACTAATTCATGCAACAATGAAATAATGAGATGTATCATATATGAAACATAAACCAGAAAAACATAAGCACATTATTGAATTTCATCCACAGCTCACAAGCATTCCATGAGAAATAACCTTAAACAAGAAACAAATTTATAAACTGAGTGATCACACTAATCAGAAATGAAACCAGTAGATAAGATAAAAAGGGCTTATAGTTTGCATATATAACATAATCAGTAATCCAAAATACATAAGACTTTTTGAAACTTAGCTTTGTATAGTAGCTAAACGCCTCCCCTTGTACAAAAATTCGAACCCAGTATCATTCTACAGTCTTACTTTTATCTTAGTTACAAAAAACAGTTACATAACTGAAAAATTGTTTTTTTAGGTCATACCACCGAATCACTTAAAAATTGAAGTCATTCACACTAAACTAATTTCTTTACAAAAATTAACTAATAACACCTATCACTTAAATCATTTTACAAATCTTTAGCAGCCTCTACCAAAAGGGCTATCCCCTCCAATGCTTGAGTCTTTATCCTTATGATCAGCTTCTAGGTCTTCGACTCTTTTTGATAGCTCCTGATTTTGTTGTGTTATGTCTTGAACAGTTTGCTTCAATTCTGCACACATACTTTGTGTCTGTCTTTTTCTCTTCAAAGCTTCCTTGGAAACTGCAATTAACTCTTGGTAATGGTTATTGACCTCTTCTAAACTCTCTCCTAATCTTCTTTTAGCAACTACTAACCCTTCATTTGTTTGATGCAGGAATTCTATCTGATACTTATATTGTTTGATACTTCTTTGTAAGTTCTCATTCTCTGAATCAATACATTATCCTTTTGAGGTTGAAGGCATTCCTTCTGGCATCCAAGGAATCTTCAATTTCTTAAATATCTCCTCATCCTCCTCTTGCTGCTCTGTCATAGTTACAGGAACCCCTGGAGACTCATTAACTTCAAAACTACATTGAGCTGATGGTTCTGCAATATTTTCTTCCTCTGCACTAAAACTTGTCATGACTGAGTGCTTCTTCATTAAATCATCTTGATGATGGCCTAAAGTTACTTTCCTTTGAACCTCTTTTAATAGCTCTAAGATTTTAGTTTCAGTTAAGGCTAACTTATCCTTTAAAGGAACCTGTTTCTTACCTTTCATCTCTTTTACATCCAAGCTTTCATCCTCTTCTAACTCTTCTTAGGAAGAAGAGTCTTCTATCATTGTGATTTTCTTCTGATCTAACTAAGGGTTTAACAACTTTTTCATGTTCAATCTCAATTTATTCTTGGGTCTGGTCTTAGGTCTCCAGCCTACCTCAATCTCTCATAGCATGCTTAAATTTTTTCCTTGGTGCTTTATGGCTGCTAGCTGAAACACCTTTCTTTTGACTCCTTGTGACACCAACTTCTCTTCAGACTATTCCTATAAACCTTATACAATGTCAGCCCTAGCTTCATCAATCAGTGAGCTTTCCTTACTTTCTAACTATACTATTGTAGGGACTTGTTCTTGTTTTAACAGACTTTCATCTACTCCCTGATTTACTTTTTCATTAAGGCTACTTTCTACATGATCTAAATCCTACATTTGAACCTTCGATATTTCATCTTCATCCACTTTATTTTGTTGTTTATTTTCAGCATTTTCATCCCTTTATGTCACAAACTTTCCTTCCATGCTATTTTCTCCTGCTTCGACTATGACCTTTTTCTTCAATTTCTTGACTAAATTATGTGCTTTGTTCACCTGTCTCTTCTTTGATTGGTCTTCTTTCTCACTTTCAAACCCAGACCAGAATAGAAAATAGTCTCAGGTATTTTCCTTCTTTTGGAGCATTGTACTTATGATTAACTTTATCAGACCATGATGAAATATGGACTGTTGAGTATGATCTTGATGCTCTTTTACTCTACTGGACATCTTTTGCAGACTTTTTAGGAAAAAGAAAGGAAGTTTCATCTTTGCTTCATGATTTATATGTTGCAGAAACCTGAAATGATATTTAAACACAAATGCATATCTTCCTTCACAAGTTACATAGCTTTGCAGAATTTTGATTGGTTCTCTCCACTCTGGTTTGAACTTCTGTATATGCACTCATTTACCCCAGTCTGCAACAACATTCGGAAGCAAGTAATTCTGTGAATTAAAGGTAAAAGGTACCTTATTGAACCAATATTCACCTTCAACGGGAATGTCTGTAGCCTCTGCTATTATCTCTCTAGTAAGCTCAATCTTTAGGGTGTCAAAAGTGACTATGTCATTGTCCAATCCCTGAGAAAATTTGTATGAAACTTCTGTGTGATGTCCATCAATCTTCTCAAAATAATTCATCCATCCTGCCTCTGAAAATAACTTTTCAAAGTCAGGGAAAGCTTGAACCCAAGACATATCTGAGGGTTCAGCCCTATTTGTTTTCCCACTCCTCTTCATTTTGGATGATTGATCTTAATTGTGCTTCCTTCAGTAAAGAGTTTAACACTATTTGAATGTTTGCAAATTTAACAGTCACATATGCTGAGAAAATTAAACCCTTGACATGAATTTTACTTCTCAAACTGATAAGTATTTCGACCCTACTGACAGAAAATATTTGACATTGAGAACAAATTGAGTTTATGAACTGGCATTCTTAGTTAATATCCATAACTAATCCTCTGTCAATGTGAACCCGAACTCATGGAACATGTAAATAATTCGCTTCATACCTGTCTGAATAATGAATTCGGTTGCTAGAAATCTACTTTCATGTCTTCCTAGGTGTCCAACATCCTTCTTAAGTCTATCTCTAGCTACCACGACAGTGCTAAATAGTTACCCTACAAACCCTAAATAGCCAACCTTCTTCATTCTTCAACCAAAAACTGCCAGGTCTTCAAACAGTTTCTATGATCTTCATGCATTCAGGAAATGCATAGCTGTTAGCAAATTATCCTCATCGTGCAACTATTATGTATATTCTAACCTTCGGACAACCACAACTCACCCAAATGATTCTTTGCCTGATCTCACAACACTTGTCACAATGATTATTGTGGCTGAAACACGTATCAAACTCCTCAACAGGTGTGAAAAACTTCTCTTATGCGCAAATTTTGAAAATTATGAGCCAAAATCATGACTTTTTAAATGGCATGATTTTCTTGTAGCGCCCTTGTTTACCTTTTCTGAGCTTGCGCTACAAGAATATATGTTTTAAAAAAAAATTAACCAAAACTCACAACAAGGTGTTAAACTTTAGTTAATAGTTTCAAATAAAACTTTATGATATTCTTTTAGAACCTTTAAGCAATATATACACTCTACAAGCCCCTAAAAACCATGAAATTCACTAAGTAAAACCATAATTAAAAGAAAACCTATTAAATCAATTATAAGTATAAGCCTAAAATCAAAGAAAAATTTAAAAGAAACTAAGGTCAAAACTTTAAAATAAAAATAAAAACCATACTTTAAAACAAGTAAATGCTTCAAAATGAGAAAACAAAAACAGGCTGTAACATCTGGCTCCTGCTACAGGATGAAGTCCGCCTTTGTGAGGCTTCAAGAACCTGTAGATTGGTTCCTTCTGTGCTGTAACTGGAACTACCTGCTACTCTGCAAAATATCCATTGGGCCATGGATTCTTTATTCAAATATTCACACTGGTATATACAATGAAGATCAAATCCTTTTCCTTAAAAACTGTAAAAATGTTTGAGGAAACGTCCATTAACTGGATTAGACAATTTCTCACCATCCAAGGTCTATAACACAAAAGTATTATTCTCCAGATTCATCTTTGATTCTATGAAAGGACCAAACCATAAATTATCAAACTTACCATGTTTTCCTTTCTGCTCTTTTCTAGCATCCCATCTTAGAACCATATCTCCATTAAAAAAGGTGTTGTCTTTGATCTTTCTATCAAACCTTTCTTTGATCTTTGTTCTGTACAACTGATCCTTTTCTTCTATTGATTCACGCTCCTGTTGTAATTCAATCAGTGCATAAATTCTCCTTTGAATGTCACTGGGTTCTTCTTGACTATCTTGAATAAATTTCATCACTAGAATACCAAGTTGAACAGGAAACACTACATCAGTGCCATATACCAGTTGAAAAGGAGAAGTTCCAATTGCCTTTTTAATTATTATCCTATCAGCCCATAGTGCATATTTTAACATTGAGTCCCATAACCTTTTATTATGATTCAATAACTTCTTGATACTCTGAATAATGATCTTATTGGTTGACTCAGCTAACCCATTTACCTGAGGGTAATAAGGTGTTGAGTGCTTCAAAGCAATCCCATTCTCTTCACAAAATGTCACCATAGCTTTAGACTTAAAATATTTGGCATTATCAGTCAATAACTTCTTGGGACATCCAAATCTTCTAAGAATATTTTCATGAATAAAATCAATGATTACCTTGTTTGTTGCATTTCTTGTGGGGATAAATTCTACCCATTTAGTGAAGAAATCTGTAGCTGTCAAAATCCATTTATGATAGCCTGAAGAAGAAGGATTTATCTCCCCTATGAAGTCCAAACCCCACTGCTGAAAAGGAGCATTCATTGCAATAGACTTCAATGGTAAAGGCACTAACTTTTGCTTACCAGTAAATTTTTGACATGGGATACAAACTCTTACCTGGTGGTATACATCAGAGAACAAAGAAGGCCAATAGTATCTGGACCTCAAGATTTTATAAGTTGTTGCCTTCTAATACTTGTGTCCCCCACAAGCACCTTCATGTGATTCAGAGATTACCTCTTCAATTTTTTGCTTGTCCAAACATCTAAGCAAAATGCCCCCTGGATCTTTCCAAAATAGTTGTTGTTCTATCAAACAATATTTAGTAGCTCTTAACTTCAATGGCCTAGTAGCCTCCTGATCTAGATGTTCTGGACATTGTAAATACAAAAGAAAGTGTACAATGTCCGCATACCATGTGGATTATGCATACTGCTCCATAATTCTTTCCTTCTCTTTCTCTATACAGGCTATTCTACCATCAGATGAAGACCTAAAGCTTGACAATTTGAATCAGCTAACAATTTATCCAAACCCTGTCCCTTCACTAGTTTTGTAGGCTTAATGTCCACGTCATATTCCATTATCTTTGCAATCCATTACACCCTTTTTCCTTCACTATCAGATTGAGTTAATATATCCTTAATGGCATCATTAGGAACATAAGCAATGACTTTAGAATGTAGAACATAAATTCTTAAAAACTTTAATGCTTTTACCAATGAATAAGCTTGTTTCTCCAAAGTGTTGTACTTCAACTCTGAGTCTCTAAGGGTCTTGCTAAAAAATGCAATTGGCTGCTCAAGTCCATCATTATTCTTCTGTAACCAAACAACTGCTAAAGTATCCTCTGATGCAAAAGAAAAAGTCAAAAATTCCTTTGAAAAATCAGTACTTACTAGCACTGGTGCTTCTGTAAGAGCTATCTTAATCTTCTCAAATGAATTCTTAGCTTCTACAGTCCACTTCACTTCCTAATATTTTTTCAACATGGTTGTTATTTGTTTAATGGTTTCAGCAAAATTTGGTATGAACCAACACAAAAAAAATATTTTTCCAATAAAAGATTGCACATCCTTCTTACTTCTTGGTAAACTGATTTTCAGAATAGCTTTTACCCTTTCTAGATCTATCCTTATGCCATCAGCTGAAACCAAACGACCCAACAACTTACCCTCCTGTACAGCGAAATGTGACTTTTTGGGATTGAGAGAGTCCATATTTTATGCATTTCAAGAAAGTTTTTTTTAGGTATTTTAAGTGCTCATCATCAGACTATGAGAAGACTCTTATGTCATCTAAATAGATCACCACAAAATTATCCTTCTCTCCAACAAAGACTATGTCCATAGCTCTTTGAAAGGTAGCTCCAGCATTCATTAATCCAAATAGCATTTTGTCGTACATAAAAGTACCCCAAGGGGTAGTAAAGGTTGTCTTTTCTCTATCATCAGGGTGCATTGCAATTTGGTTATACCCTGAAAAACCATCTACCATTGAGATCCTTTGTGCACCCACCACCTTCTGCAATATTTGTTCAATATTTGATAAAGGATAGTTATCTTTAAGTGAAGACCTATTCAAATTACAAAAGTCAACACACAATCTTATTTCACCATTCTTTTTTTTGACAACTACTAGATTTGCTACCCATGAAGAATATTGAAGAGGAACAATAATCTTAGCATCCAACAATTTTTTAACCTCCTTCTCTATAATGGGGAATAATACAGGATTGATTCTCCTTAATTTCTGTCTGAATGGTTTGACATTTGGTTTCAAAGGGACATTATGCTATATAATACTAGTATCATAATTCTTCAAATCCTCGTATGACCAAGCAAAAATATCAACATATTCTTTTAATAGCTTGATATACCTGTTTCTTTGCTCTGTTGTAAGTGCCTTTGAGATCTTCACTATCCTGGGGTGCACCTTGGTGCCGATATTACAATCCATTACATTTTCCTCTGAATACTGCATAGTTGGTTTTAAGGGGGTATCATCCTTCTAAAAAATCCTCTCTAAAGGCATCAAACCCTTAGGAATAAAATTACTTTTCAGCTCAATGATTTTGTGACCTGCAATTTCATTTTCTGCAACACCCTCAGTATATTCAGTTTCATCATCCTGTTCTTGGTAAATTAAGGAATTAGAGAACTCACCAGTCAGCTCTAAAAACCTTTTAATCTCTAAATCATCCTCAAAAACTCTCCATTGCTTTATATTATCGGGCACTAAAGGTTTGTACCTAACTTCAATAGGATATTTCAGCTGAGTTGTTTTAGGAATCCTGAAATGTGTAGCTGCTAGGGCAAGAGAATTGGCAGTTTGGTTATGATCCCTAGGAATATAAGAAATATTAAAAGCCATAAAGAAATTATCTATCATATCCCATACTTCATTCCTGTACACTTTCAACAAATCTTGCTTTACTTGATAGTTATTCCTTACTTGTTGAACAACCAACTCGGAATCGCCATAAACAGAGATTTGTTGAATACCTAAATCTTTGGTAGCTCTCAAACTTAATAACAGAGCTTCATATTCTGTTGTATTATTAGTGGTAATAAATTCTAACTTATACATTAATCTTACCACTTCACCACCAGGAGATATCAGGACAACTCCTGCTCTAGCACCTTCTTTAGATGATGATCCATCAAAATACATTTGCCAAAGTTCATCCTCATGTTCTCTAGTACATTTAACTGATTTTTCTTTTTCAACCTGTAACATACCAGCAGCATCATTATCATCACTAAAGTGCAACATACAAGTCCCAAAATCCTTTTCAACAACATATAATGGATGATTTGTAGGATTCTTGTCATCAGTCACAATATAAGCAAATTGTAACTCTCTATACAACCTTCTAGTCTCACCTCCAAAGACAGGGTTGGTTGCATATGTTAAGTCCATCTGTAAAGTTCTCCCTACTTTCTTAGCTTAAGATCTAGACAGAAGCATTCCAAATTTAGGTGTGATATCTGCCACTACTACATCCATAATAACACTTTTCATTGGTAGCTGAGCTAAGCTAACCACCATGTCCTTTATCACTCCTAAACATTTTACAGCTCTAGAATCGAAAGCATACAAATCATGATAAGGTTTTGTTATGCTCAATCCTAAAGCCTCCATGACTACTTTTGGCATTACATTATGAGATGCTCCTGAATACAAAAGACAACTATGCATCATCTGCTCATGGATGGTTAATGTGATGTAAAAAGGTGGGGATGCACTTGCATCATTTTCAGTTTTCTCTGCCAAAGCTGATCCAATAAAAATTTTGGGATTTTCCTCCTGTAAATTTACTGTGTCAGAGGGTACCTGACTGGTTGCTGAACCTATCATTTTGAAAACTGAATCTTTATAAGAAGGATTTTTTATCAACTCAGTGAAAGGCATGGGGATTTTAATTTTGCACAATTCATTTTCGAGATTAAAATTTTGCATGTTCTTATTCACTTCTTCAACTTCAATAACCTTCTTTGGTTTATCTGAATTCTGTCTTTTTCCTAATGTTGGATTAGATTGTTGTTTAGGAGGAAGAATTGCTTTCTTTTTAGGATTTTGAACCACCTGTTTTGGTCCTAATCTCAAATTTATGGTTTTATTTGGATCAGATTGATATATATCAAAAGTTACTTCGAGGTTTAAATCATCTTCTGTCTGAAAAACATCTACATCATAATATTCAGAATTTAAAAAATCTTCCTTGGTCACAAAAGCTTCAGTCAACTGTTCTCCAAAATAATTTATGTCTTGATCTGAATCCTCAAATTTCTCTTCTTCTTCTATTTCTCCTTCATCAGTGACATTGTTTTGAAGTGGGGGTGGCACCTTTTTATCTTCAGCCTCTCTCCTTTCTTGTTGTATGTCATTATTTCTTCTCTCTCTGGGAATAAAACGAGGTGAAAACCGTCTTCTAAACTGATTTGGATTATTAGGGTTTCTGTCCCACTCTTGAACAGGCCTATTGGAATTTTTTTCTAATTCCAATTTGTTTAGTTTTGTTGTTAGGATTTTTGCTAATTTTTCCATCTCATCTATTTTACCATCTGCAGATTGTGATGTTGAAACTACTAGAGCTGCCTCCTTCTTGTTAGAATTTTATCATTCAAGCTAGCATTATGTTAGGATCTTTAACTGAGAGAATAACAAGTACAACAATCAAACACAAGAGATAATGAACACAATGTTTTTCCTCAGGGAAACCATAAATGGAGAAAACCCTGCAACTTCCTCAAAGATAGAATCAGAACCAAAAGTAAAACCCCAAAATAGTAAGATGATCTCCTGACAACGGTAACCTCTTTCTTCCTAGCCCCAGTGTCTTCTTCTTCCTCAGTTATGCACTACAACTAAGTGTGTGTGAGTGTGTACTAAATAGAGAGGCTAGCTCTCTATTTATACTAATTCCTGACTTGACTAAACCCTATTAGGGCCGACTTCTCTAGGAGAGTCTAATAACCCTAGTGCCCCGGAACTGTGGGGACTTTAATCCTTGATCAATAGGAGGGTTACTCACAATGACTTGACATGACTTGTTTACATTATAGAATCTCTCGATAGGAACATCGGGTCAAGACATGACTCAATTACATTACAGATACTTCCCGGAATAAACATCGAGGTACAAAACATGAAATATACAAGTGAATACATTCTGAAGTTGCATATACATCAACACTCCCTCTTAACTAGGAAGGTGTTCTCTTGACACAATTTTTCAGCATTGGTCTTCTTCTCTGGATCATCTCATCATCTACATCTTCAAGTCATCTTCATCTTGGATCAGGATCATTACTTGATCTGGATCATCATCACTGGATCTGGATCATCACTCGATCCGAATCATCATCACTAGATCTGGATCATTAAGTGGTCATCATCACTGGATCTGGATCATCACAGGGACATCATCACTAGATCTGGATCATCACTCGATCTGGATCATCACTGTTGGATATGGATCATCACTCGATCTAGATCATCTTAGAGACATCATAACTGGATATGAATCATAGCTTGATCTAGATCATCACTAGGTCATCATCATATGTGCTATGTCATGATTCTTCTCGTCATGGGAAGTTCTACAGAGCCAGCCCTTTTTCATGTTTGTTGTAGGCCTACCTCCTTGTAGGTCTTTGGTAGCCCTTATATCTGACCCTAAGCTAGAATGGCCAGCACTTACATCTGACCTTGACTCGTCAGAAAGGCACAGCACTCACATCCACCAGCATGATAGTACACAACTACTATCATCTATGGAAAGGCACGACACTTACATCTGACCCTGACTCGTTAGAAAGGCACTCAATCCTAGACTGAGGGTTCCTAGTAACTGACCATGTGCCTCCATTCAGAGAATGGCAGTAGCCTTTATATCTGACCCTAAGTCAAAATGGTCGGCACTCACATCTGACATGGAAGGAACCAATTCTCTCACCATGACAGAATGGAAATAGCCCTTATATCTGACCCTAAGTCAGAATGGTTGGCACTCACATCTGACATGGAAGGAAACAATCCTCTCACCATGACAGAATAGCGGTAGCCCTTCTATCTGACCCTAAGTCAGAATGGCCGGCACTCACATCTAACATGGAAGGAAACAATCCTCTCATAATGACAGAATGGCGATAGCCCTTATATCTGACCCTAAGTCAAAATGGCTGGCACTCACATCTGACATGGAAGGAAACAATCCTCTCACCATGATAGAATAACGGTAGCCCTTATATCTGACCCTAAGTCAGAATGGTCGGCACTCACATCTGATATGGAAGGAAACAATCCTCTCACCATGACAGAATGGCAACATCCCTTATATCTGATCAAGTGGGAATACATCCCTCAATCACATCAGAATGACCATGCACTCATATCTGATCATGTGAGAACACATCTCACAGTCATATCAGAATGGCCCCCAGTCCTAAACTGAGTTTTCCTGGTAACTGACCAGGTACCTCCATTCAAAGAATGGCAATAGCCCTTATATCTGATCATGTAGGAACCAATCCTACAGTCACATCAAAATGGCCAGCACTCATATCTGACATGGAAGGAACCAATCCTCTCACCATGACAGAATGGCTCAGCCATTACATCTGACCATGGAAGGAACCAATCCTCTCACCATGTCAGAATGGCTCATGGACTCATCACTTTCCCTTGGGGGTAATCTCGATCTGGAGAACACCAAGCTTCTCCCTGAAGAACTCAAACTTCACTCTGGCCAATGGCTTCATCAACACATTAGCTATTTGTTCATCTGTCGCAACATACTGGAGCGTCATTGCTCCTCTCTTCACCATATCCCTGATATAGTGATACTTGATCTCGATATGCTTAGACTTGTCATGGAACATCGGGTTCTCTGACAACTTCACACAACTTTGGTTGTCACAATATATAAAAGTAGCATCCAGCTGGAGATCAAATAAATTGGCAGTAGCTTCCTTAGCCATACTGCCTCACAACTAGTTGAACAAGCTGTGACATGCTCTGCTTCAGCTGTACTCAGTGCCACACAGGATTACTTTGCGCTAAACCAAGAGATCACACCTGATCCCATACTAAAGAAACACCCTGAAGTGCTCTCCTTGTCGATGGCACTACTTTCCCAATATAAATCAACATAACCCTCTAGGTTAATCTTCTGATTCGCATCATACTTGAGCCCATAATCAACTGTTCCCCTCAGATACCTCAGAATATGCTTTGCAGCAATCAAGTGAACATGTCTCGGATCTGTTAAGAACTGGCTCCAGGTGTTCATAGCAAAGCAAATATATGGTCTTGTGTTCATTGGGTACATCAAGGACCCAATCATCTGATGATACATTGTGGCATACCCGCTTTTGATGAAGCATCACTCAATATCTTCAGGTTCGATGCCATGGGTGTGGTCATGGCCTTGCAATCCATCATCCTGAATCTCTTCAGGATATCTACCATATATTTCTCTTGTCCCAAGGAAATTCCATCTGCACTCTGCCACACCTCCATGCCTAGAAAATAATGCATCATACCCAATTCCTTCATTTCAACCTCAGCAGTAAGCTTTCTCTTCGTATCAACAATCAACCCATCCATACCTGTTACAAATAGATCATCACTGGGTTTCCATCTTCAACCTTGTAGTAAATATTGGAATCTGCTTTACTCTTAGTAAAGCCCAAACTGGAGAGAAAGCTATCAATTCTATTGTACCATGTCCTGGGTACCTGTTTCAAACCATACAAGACTTTCTTCAATCTACATACATGAGACTCCCTGTCATGTGTCTCAAAACCGAGTGGCTGCTCCACATACACTTCTTCCTCTACTACACCATCCAAGAAAACAGTCTTGACATCCATTTGGTGTATCTTCCATTTCATCACTGCAGCCAGAGCAAGTATTGATCTGATGGAAGTGTATATAGCTACAGGTGCAAAGGTTTCTTCATAATCTATTCCTTCTTTCTGGGAGAAGCCACGAGCAACAAATCTTGCTTTATATTTTTCTATGCTACCATCTACAGCATGCTTGATCTTGTAGATCCATTTTGAAGTTACGACAGACTTCCCTTCTGGTCTTGGGACAACATCCCAAACATCATTCTTCACGATCGATTGATACTCTTCGATCATAGCATCCTTCCATTCTTTTCATTATGTCGCTTCTTCATAATTGGAAGGTTCTTTATCTATGAAATCACATAGTAATGCTACATACCTGCAGCAGGATCTCGTCCTCTTTCTTTCTCTGTGATTCTCTTCTAGAGGCCCATATCTTTCCGCACCTTGGATAACTTCTCATACCCAAGCAGGTTTCCTCTTATGAGGATTCTTCTCTGGAGGTGGATCTACAGGTTCTTGAGGTTCTTCAAATTCTTGATCGTCTTCTTGAGTTTCTTCGTTCATGGTTGTTTCATGGATTCTTGGTGCTTCTGGTTCTTCAAGAACTTCAGCAGGTTTCTTTCTGGATTTGTTGTAACCTAAGTCTTCATCAAATGTTACATCCCTAATGATGGAAATCTTCTTGAATCCTGGGAAGTATATTCTGTAAGCCTTCGAGCTTTCAAAGTATCCCACAAATATACGCTTCTTTCCTGAAGGATCTAATTGTGTCCTCTTTTCTTTTGGAATGTGTCTCTACACTGGATAGCCGAATATTCTGAGATGGATGACTTCTGGTTTCTTGCCATAAAATACTTCTTCAGGTGTCTTGTTCTCGAGTACTCTGTGTGGAGTACGGTTCTGTACATACACCGTTGTTCTGGCAGCTTCTACCCATAGATGCATAGGAAGATCTTGATCATGAAGCATTGCCCTTACAGCTTCCATGATAGTTCTATTCTTCCTTTCTCCAATCCCATTTTGTTGTGGATTATATGGAGTAGACAACTCCCTCTTAATCCCTGAGTCTTTGCACAACTCTTTGAATTCATTTGATGTGAATTCTCTGCCATTATCTTATTGAAAGGTCTTGATCTTCTTTTCAATGTGGTTCTCGATCAAGGCTTTGAATTCCTTGAACTTGTTGAATACTTCATCTTCGTTCTTCATGAAGTAAATCCATGTCTTCCTAATGAAAGAAACATAGTATACATACCCGCTTAGTGAACTTGATGACATTGGACCACATACATCGGAGTGAATGATTTCCAATATTCCTTTTGCTTTTCTCTCGCTACTTGAAAATGTCTTCTTTGTGTTCTTTCCTTTCACACATCCTTTGCAGGCCCCATCATGTTCTGCTTGAATTTATGGAATACCTTCAACAGCTTTGCTTGCAAGTGGTAGTGCTCTGTAATGCACATGTGCAAGCCTTCTATGCCAAAATTCATTTGGCTCTACTGCGTCATGGATTAAAGCTTGTTCCGGATGGCCCTTCAATTTGTACAGACCTCCTTCTTGTTCCCCAATCACTGCTGCATCATTAATAGTCTTTCCCTTTGGACACATGATAACTTGGCCATCTATAAACGTAACCCTCATGCCTTTTGCATCTAATGCATATATGGAGATAAGGTTCTTCTCGAGTCCCGGTACAAACAATACATCTTGCATCTTCATAGACTTTCCAGAGTCTAGCTTATAGGAGGAATACTGACTACCTTTTATTGGATATTGGTAGTCATCTCCAAGTTTCACCCTGTGAGGTGATTCATGTTCTGAAAGTTTTACAAAGGACTCTTTGAATCCTATCATATGTTTGGAAGCCCCACTGTCTATAAGCCAATCATTGCTTCCATGTGTGATGTTTCCCGTGAGAGAAAAAATCAAGACACATTCTTCATCACTTGAAGAATCTTCACTTTCATATCTGGTTCTCTTCTTGGATGGTTCATCATCCTCTGCAGCATGAGCATGATGTCTTCTCTTGTTTCACTTTTTCTTATTTTGTCTTTTAGGACAATCTTTTGCAAAGTGTCCTACTTCATCACATGTATAACATATGCTTCTAGACAAATATTTTCTAGATTTAGTTTTATAGAAATGCTTACCTCTAGAGTGATGAGAACTTCTTTTTCTTTTCTTGGAATGAACTATGAGGGCTTGATCTTCACTTCCAATATTTTCTTCTTGAGCTGCTATCCGAGCTTCTTCTTGAGAGCATTCTTCCCATAGTCTGTTGAACTTGACTAACTTCTTTCTGGCATAGATCCCTTCAATAAAGGATTCCCATGATCCAGGGAGACCATTCAAGGTGATCATCACAACCTCTGCATTCTCCACTTCTTGATCTACTACTTCCAGCTGTTCCTTGATCTGAGAGACCCTTGTAAAGTAATACTGGATGGTCTCAGCATTCTGGATCTTTACATTCTTCAGCTGGTTTCTCAGAGTCATCTTCCAATTTATGTTCTTCCCTTCAAACAATTTGGTTAGGGCATCAAACAGAGCTTTAGGTGTCTTTACGAAGGACACTTGTGGTATGAGGTGATCCTTGATTGAATCAGCAATAATCCTCTTTGCCATAACCAACTTCTTCTTTTGTAATGCCTTAGCCTCATCTCCCTCATGAACTAGAACCTCCTCATTGATATAGGAGTCCAACTCATTTTCTTCCAAACCAGGGAGATCCTATACTTCCAAGCTCGAAAGTTATCAGCTCCCTCAAGATTTTCATCAATATTGGTATGATGAGACATCTTAACTGAGAACCTCAAATGGAAATACAGAAGATTTAGATCTTACCAAGTTAAGATGTCAGATTTGGAATTGGAGCTGAATTTCTGCAGTGCTGGTTTAGAAGCATATTAGGGTTTTGCTTTTCCAAAGTTCTATCCAACCAAATGCTTTGATCTTGATCTCTAAACTTTGATTTTGGGGAGGAGATCAATCCAGGCCTAGGCTCATTGAAAAATTCCACTTCTGTGGAAATCCCTAATTTCCAGCAGCAGTGTCGGGTCCAAAACTGAAAAACCTCAGAATTGGATTCTTATTCGACAGAAAGATGCGCCCTAGGGAGGAGAGTTATTCCAACCTTATTTTTTTGAAAATCTATGGAGAGAGATACACAAAGTAGGAATACCTAGTTCCTGTAGTTGCACAGTGTCTTCTTTTCAGGTTAGCTCTTATACCATGTTAGAATTTTATCATTTAAGCTAGCATTATGTTAGGATCTTTAACTGAGAGAATAACAAGTACAGCAATCAAACACAAGAGACAATGAACACAATTTTTTTCCTCAGGGAAACCATAAATGGAGAAAACCCCACAACTTCCTCAGAGATAGAATTAGCACCAAAAGTAAAATCCCAAAATAGTAAGATGATCTCCCAACAGCAGTAACCTCTTTCTTCTTAGCCCCAGTGTCTTCTTCTTCCTCATCTATGCGCTACAACTGAGTGTGAGTGAGTGTGTACTAAATAGAGAGTCTAGCTTTCTATTTATACTAATTCCTAACTTGACTAAACCCTACTAGGGCTGACTTCTCTAGGAGAGTCTAATAACCCTAGTGCCTCGGAACTACGGGGACTTTAACCCTTGATCAATAGGAGGATTACCCACAATGACTTGACATGACTTGTTTACATTATAGAATCTCTCGATAGGAACATCGAGGCATGGCATGACTCAATTACATTACAGATACTTCCCTGAATAAACATCGGGGTACAATACATGAAATATACAAGTGAATACATTATGAAGTTACAAATACATCAACACTTCTTACCCTTTCTGTCATAAACTTGTTGAGCTGAGTTTCCCTTTAGTCTGTTAGAAGCAAGAATATTAGATTCTACTTCTAATGTTGCTTCTTGCATATTAAGTAAAGTAATAGGTCTTCATTCTCTCAAGAGTAAGGAAAACTCATGGTCAAAAGCATTAGAATAAGTGAGTTTCATAGAAGTTTCAGAAGGTTTAATCTCTGCAGGGATTCTACCGTACATTTTATTGAACCTCTTAGAGAAATCAGCTATAGTTTCATCTTTCTTCCTTCTTAGGACTCCGAACTCTGTAATGTAATGTGTATGATCCTTAGTATCACCCCACTGTCTCATGAAAACATCCTGAAGCTCCTCTATTAAAGTAATGGAATTTGTTGGTAACTCTCTGAACCATTTTCTGACCTCTCCATCCAGACTCTGTACGAACATCCTCATCCACACATATTTTTCCTCGATATTTTGATTATCTGCATAGCTAAGAAATGCATCCCAATGCTCCTTAGCTGTCGTTTCACCTTGTCCATTAAACCTAGGTAAGTACTTTTGGTAATCTCCACCAGGAAGATCATTTAAGGGCTGAGGTAAAACTAAAGGTGCATACCTACCTGCTACCATTCGATCCATCATATCTAATGGTTGCTGTTGGGCAGCCATTTTTAAATTGACTGGTTTAGATGAAGGGAAAACCTTATTGGAACTTGGCTGAAAAGGAATCTTACTGAATTTAAGGTGAAATAAAGGGATTTTTCCAAGAGATAAGGCTTTTGCTTTCTTGAAAGACTGAGGATCAGTAAAAATTTGAAAATTGCTAACATGGATTGTAGGTTTCAACCAGGATGAATGTTGTTCTTCTTCCTTTGAAACAAAAAAGGGTGACAATAAGTCTATTTGGTCAAGGTTACATAAGGTTGGAGATGACTGAGACCTTTTGATTTTCCCAGCTATTTTCAGAATTTGCTCTAGATCTGAGACACCCAAGTGTAAAGGTGAACTAGGTCTACTTATTGTTCCAACTCCCTTAGTAGCCACTGTAAACTATTTGGTGAAATGTAGTCTTAAAAATTTGTTGGTTTAAGTCCACCTCTCAAAACCAGTTGAATGATGAATAACCCAGGGAAAGTATTCTTCAGCTTCGTCCCCAGCAACGGTGCCAAAGATGTTAGTTCCAGAAATTGTTCTCAGACTACTAAAGAACAAGCCAAGATAATCTCATAAAACAAAATTAAGTAAAACAGGTTTTTTAGGGTTTTGGTTTTGCAGTTTGTAAACGAGAGGGTAAAACTCATAAGGCTAAAACAAAAACTAAATCATGCAACAATGAAATAATTAGATGTATCATATATGAAACATAAACCAGAACAACATAAGCACATTACTGAATTTCATCCACATCTCACAAGAATTCCATGAGAAATATCCTTATACAAGAAACGAATTTATAAATTGAGTGATCACACTAATCAGAAATGAAATCAGCAGATAAGATAAAAAGGGCTTATAGTTTGCATATATAACATAATCAGTAATCCAAAATACATAAGAGTTTTTGAAACTTAGCTCTGTATAGTAGCTAAAATCCTCCCCTTGTACAAAAATTTGAACCCGATATCATTCTACAGTCTTACTTTTATCTTAGTTACCAAAAACAGTTACATGACTGAAAAATTGTTTTTTTAGGTCATACCACTAAATCACTTAAAAAAATGAAGTCATTCACACTAAACTAATTTCTTTACAAAAATTAACTAATAACAACTATCACTTAAAGCATTTTACAAATCTTTACCACCCTCTGCCAAAAGGGCTATCCCCTCCAATTCTTGAGTCTTTTTCCTTGTTCACTGATGATCAGCTTATAGGTCTTTGACTCTTTTTTATAGCTCCTGATTTTGTTGTGTTGTGTCTTGAACAGTTTGCTTCAATTCTGCACACAGACTTTGTCTCTATATTTTTCTCTTCAAAGCTTCCTTGGAGACTACAATTAACTGTTGGTAATGGCTATTGACCTCTTCTAAATTCTCTCTTAATCTTCTGTTAGCAACTACTAACCCTTCATTTGTTTCATGCAGGAATTCTATCTGATACTTATATTGTTTGATGCTTCTCTGTAAGTTCTCATTCTCTGAATCAATACATTGTCCTTCTGAGGCTGAAGGCATTCCTTCTGGAACCCAATGAATCTTCAATTTCTTAAATATCTCCTCATCCTCCTCTTGCTACTATGTCATAGTTACAGGAACCCCTGGAGACTCATTAACTTCAAAACTGCATTGAGTTGATGGTTCCACAATATTTTCTTCCTCTGCACTAAAACTTGTCATGACTGAGTGCTACTTCATTAAATCATCTCGATGATGGCCTAAAGTTACTTTCCTTCGAACCTCTTTTAATAGCTCTAAGATTTTAGTTTCAATTAAGGCTGACTTATCCTTTAAAGGACCCTATTTCTTACCTTTCATCTCTTTTACATCCAAGATTTCATCCTCTTCTAACTCTTCTTGGGAAGAAGAGTCTTCTATCACTGTGATTTTCTTCAGAGCTAACTTAGGGTTTAATAACTTTTTCATGTTCAATCTCAATTTATTCTTGGGTCTAGTCTTACGTCTCTATCCTACCCCAATCTCTCCCAGCATGCTCAAAGCTTTTCCTTAGTGCTTTATGGATACTAGCTAAAACACCTTTCTTTTGACTCCTTGTGACACCAACTTCTCTTTAGACTGTTCCTGTAAACCTTGTACACTGTCAACCCTAGCTTCATCAATCAATGGGATTTCCTTACTTTCTGACTGTACTCATGTAGGGACTTGTTCTTGTTCTAACAGACTTTCATCTACTCCCTTATTTACTTTTTCATTAAGGCTACTTTCTACATGATCTAAATCCTGCGTTTGAACCTTCGATATTTCATCTTCATCAACTTTATTCTACTGTTCATTTTCAGCATTTTCATCCCTTTGTGTCACATACTTTCCTTCCATACTATCTTTGTCTGCTTCGACTATGACCTTTTTCTTCAATTTCTTGACTAAATTCTATGCTTTGTTCACCTGTCTTTTCTTTGATTGGTCTTCTTTCTCACTTTGAAACCCAAACTAGAATAGAAAATAGTCCTAGGTCTTTTCCTTCTTTAGGAGCACTGTACTTATGATTAATTTTATCAGACCATGATGAAATACGGACTGTTGAGTATGATCTTGATGCTCTTTTACTCTGCTCGACATCTTTTGTAGATTTTCTAGGAAAAGAAAGGAAGGTTCATCTTTCCTTCATGATTTAGATGCTGCACAAACCTAAAATGATATTGCATAACTTCCTTCACAAGTTACATAGCTTTGCAGAATTTTGATTGGTTCTCTCCACTCTGGTTTGAACTTCTATATATGCACTCCTTTACCCCAGTCCGCAACAACATTTGGAAGCAAGTAATTCTGTGAATTAAAGGTAAAAGGTACCTTCTTGAACCAATATTCACCTTCATCGGGATTGCTTGTAGCCTCTGCTATTAGCTCTCTAGTCAACTCAATCTTTAGGGTGTCAAAAGTGACTATGTCATTGTCCAATCCCTAAGAACATTTGTATGAAACTTCTGTGTGATGTCCATCAATATTCTCAAAATAATTCAGCCATCATGCCTCTGAAAAATAACCTCGCACAGTCAGGGAAAGCTTGAACCCAAGACATATCTGAGGGTTCAGCCCTATTTATTTTCCAACTCCTCTTCATTCTTGATGATTGATATTAATTGTGCTTCCTTCAGTAAATAGTTTAACACTATTCGAATGTTTGCAAATTTAACAGTCAATCATATGCTGAGAAAATTAAACCCTTGACATGAATTTTACCTCTCAAACTGATAAGTATTACGACCCTACTGACAGAAAAGATTTGACATTGAGCAAAAATTGAGTTTATGAACTGGCATTCTTAGTTAATATCAATAACTAATCCTTTGTCAATGTGAACCTGAACTCATGGAACATGTCAGTAATTCGCTTCATACCTGTCTGAATAATGAATTCGGTTGCTAGAAATTTGCTTTCCTGTCTTCCTAGGTGTCCAACATCCTTCTTAAGTCTATCTCTAACTACCACGATAGTGCTAAATAGTTACCCTGCAAACACTAAATAGCCGAACTTCTTCATACTTCAACCACAAACTGCCAGGTCTTCAAACGGTTTCTATGATCTTCGTGCATTCAGGAAATGCGTAGCTGATAGTGAATTATCCTCATCATGCATAATCATTATCGTGCAACTATTTTGTCTCTTCTAACCTCTGTTCAACCGCAACTCACCCAAATGATTCTTTGCTTGATCTGACAACACTTGCCACAATGATTATTGTGGCTGAAACACGTATCAAAATCCTCGACAGGTGTGAAAAAATTCTCTTATGCGCAAATTTTTAAAATTACGAGCCAAAATCATGACTTTTCAAATGGCACGATTTTCTTGTAGCGCTCTTGTTTACCTTTTCTAAGCTTGCGCTACAAGAATATCTGTTTTAACAATTTTTTAACCAAAACTCACAACAAAGTATTAAACTTTAATTAATAGTTTCAAATAAAACTTTATGATATTCTTTTAAAACCTTTAAGCAATATATACATTCTACAAGCCCCTAAAAACCATGAAATTTACTAAGTAAAACCAAAATTAAAAGAAAACCTATTAAATCAATTATAAGTATAAGCCCGAAATCAAAGAAAAATTTAGAAGAAACTAAGGTCAAAACTTTAAAATAAAAATAAAAACCATACTTTAAAACAAGAAAATGCTTCAAAATGAGAAAACAAAAATAGGCTATAACATAGAGCTAACAAAAATTCTAGAGTTCTTACCAAACCGAACAAACAAAGGTCTTAACCATAAGAGCCTGACTAACAAACCATTCAAGTTTACACCCTTGATAAGAGACTAACTAACAAAGAACCATTCAAGTTTACACCCTCGATAAGAGACTAACTAACAAAGGATTTTCCTTCCCTATCAAACCATTCAATTTTACACCCTCGATGCTCAAGTTTGTCCTTAGAAGTCGAAGAGTTACAAAGTTCATCATTACCCTCCACTGAATCTAAAGACGCATTGACTGAAAACACCTCATACACTAAGAGATCACTCAAATGGTGTTCAAACCGAAAGTGAGCACCTCGAACTCTAAGAAAGAGGCCTCATAGATGCAGATGAGGCAAATTATGATTGGGCATAGCGTGAACAGAGAGGGAGCTCACACTTGGAGAATGGAGAATGGACAAGGAGAGAAAATATTACTGGTTGAAAATGGCAGGTATAGTCGTCGATAAGCATATACAAGACAAGAAACAACTGTCACCTTAGTCAATTGTCCTTAACTGCTTTGAAAGCCCAAACCTACTAGGGGAGATCCCTATATAGACCCTGTAAAGGCACTAAAGAACAAAAGATATCTTCTTTCCAGGACTGTCAATGGTCAGTTCCTTATAGAGTCTAGAAAATTATATGAATATTATAAGCAAATAAAATAACCCATGGATGATTTGTTATCATAGTGTAAGAGTTATTCAATTTATATACCAATTATAGTTCAAGTATTATAATGTAAATAACGTAAAATATTTAAATGAAAGAATGATAATAATTAAGTATCATATAACTTAGGATGTATGCACAGATTCATGAACGTAAATAAGACTTAATAACAATTGCAAAATAAGCAAAATTGTTCAATTACATGCAACATAAGTATAAATGTTGAACGCAATATCCAAACCTAATATAAATTATAAATATCACATCCAATATTTCACAATTTGCAACATAATTCAATTTGATAATCATATATCATTCAAACATTTAACAATTATTAAATTTCAGCATTTAAAGTCTGCAATGTTCATGGATTATGGGCAATCGTGAAGGCTGTCGTATAAGTAAACTAAAATGGAGGATGATATATGGCGTATTTGGAAGGTGGCTAAGTTAAGGTTGGAATAAGGAGAAATCCCATGCAAGATGGAGGTGAGGGGGCTGGAGGGTAGCATGTGTTGGGAGAGAATGTACAGTGCCACTGGGTTCAAGAAAGGAGGAGGAGTTGCGAGTGGATGCAACGGAGAGGAGGAAAGGAACGGGTGCAGGAAGGAAGCTACTTCAACAGTAGGCAAGGCATGAAGGGGAGGTTGTTTGGCAGCTTGGCCTAGGGAGAGGCCCGCGATCAAGATAATGGGTGGAGATCAGCCCATGGGGAGGAGATAGGGCAGATATGAAAGTGTGAGCAGCTGCGAGGGAGAGTTCGGGATCGTGGAGGATGCATGGAGAGGGACTTTGTGAGTGCTAAGCACAGAGGAAGGTAGGTTCGTGGGTGTTGGAGGTAATCTGGAACAACAAGCATGGGGAGGGTGGAACGTCTTTATGGCAGCGTAGAGGTAACGGGTCAGGGTTGTGACCAGGCGCAATCCTGTGAGTAGAGGAGCAGTGGCCAGACAAGAAATTGGTCGTAGCTGTGAAGGAGAAAATATTGGAGGATGCAAATTATCGAGTGATTATTCATTCACTAGCAATGTGGTAATGAGGGTGCTAGGAGAGCTGTAGGAAGCGAGGGTTATGGAGGCTTGGACATGCAACACTGGAGTATAGCGAGAAAACAACGTATTGGAAACGAGAGTTAACCTAAATTAACCCTAACCCAGCTAAATTATCCAAAAACTAATCTAAATCTAACCTAAGACTAACCCTAGACTAGATGAGTGAGGAGATGAAGTGTGAAAATCTAGGGATCCTTACCTAAACTAGGTTTTTTTAGGAGGAATGCTAACCTAGTGAGAAAGGGTCCTAGGTTAAGAAACCCTAAAACACCCTCACAGGATGGCGTGTCGTCGTTACTAAGGTGACAGGTAAGAAAGCAGTGACCTATCTTAGGGCGAAGTGCAGCTCTAAGGCTACCGCTAAGACTTCAGACATGCACATCCACCAACATCCAACAAAAGGGTAAGAATCCTGACCTCCTTATGCTTGTGTTCATCCAACAAAGAGAAGCATCACCAAAAGCAGATATTCACCAAAGAATTACCTTGCATTAACCAGAAAACTTCATCACTAGGAGCATATCCATCCAGAGAAAACCCTAAGTAGGGTAAAACAAGTGCATAATGATTTATCCCATAAGTCTTCATTTAAAGTGAAAGTGAGGATATCTATTTATATGATCTCACACTCACTTATCCACGATTGCATGCCTTAAAACAGGTAAATTCATAATTATTAAATGTCAACTTAAAATTAGAAGAAAATAATAATAAAATATAAACTATGGTAGGTTACCTAGGATTTTTTGCATCCCTAGGTGGAAAAACATGCTCAAATAAATGAATCACTCCGACCAAAAGGCCGGAGTGGGATGTAGGGAGGTATTTATGCCCCATCTAACCCCTAGAATGTTGTAAAATCCCTCAATGCCCTCCTCCAAGCATGGAAATGACTTGGTATGGAGGATTCCTTCCTCTGAAGAAATAAGGTCAGGGAGAGCAAGGACACACTAACTGAAGGGCCAAGAGGGTGTATGAAGTGGTTGTAACTGAATACGAGTGTCTCATAGTTGAAGCAGAGGCCACCAAAGCACACAAGAAGGGAATGGAGCCATGAGACCCAATGGTCAACCGTTATGGGCCCCAAACACCAACCTTGAGGTTAAAAACCTCTTTAACGGGAAGTCAGCAGTGCCAATAAGCCATAGTACCCTTAAAGGAGGACCAAAGGGTCCATCCATGACCGCCATCACTCAATAACACCCCTCTTAGTCAAAAAAAATTCCCTTCTCTCTCTAGGGTACACCCGAAGGTGCCTTGGGTACAAGTGCAACATATCACTGGCTCCAACTGCGGGACGAGTGCTCTTCCCGGGAGTGCTTGAGAACCTGTGAATCTGCTAGTACCTGTAGACCTACACATATATTGAATGCCCAAGAGATTAAAAGCAAATAGAGACAGACACTTTCATCCTACCTTGTTCAAAAAATAAGGGAAACAAAGTAAGAACAATAAAACTAACTAGACATGAAAAGACATGAAATGCAATGCACAAAAATATGCCTAATGTAACTAAACCTACCTACTATAAACATGGTAATCAAAACATCTTAAGTGAAATCATACCACCAATGTAACTATTTAAGTAAGCAATTCATATCTACCATCTTACCTTTATCCTTTAGCGTAATCCAAGACAATAAGCCATAGTACCCTTAAAGTAGGACCAAAGGGTCCAACCATGACCACCATCGCTCAATAATACCCCTCCTAGTCAAGAAAATTGCCCTTCTCTCCCTAGGGCACACCTAAAGGTGCGTTGGGTATAAGTGCGACATAACACTGGCTCCAACTGTGGGATGAGTGCTCTTCCTGGGAGTGCTCAAGAACCTGTGAATCTGTTGGTACCTATAGACCTACACACATATTGAATGCCCGAGAGATTAAAATCATCTAGAGACAGACACTTTCATCCTGACTTGTTCGAAAAATGAGGGAAACAAAGTAAGAACAATGAAAACTAACTAGACATGAAAAGACATGAAATGCAATGCACAGAAATATGCCTAATGCAACTAAACCTACCTACTCTAAACATGGTAATCAAAACAAGTTAAGTGAAATCATACCACCAATGTAGCCATTTAAGTAAGCAATTCATACCTGCCATCTTACCTTTATCCTTTAGTATAATCCAAGGCAATGCCTCATTGATCATATGTTGAGTTTGTACTAGGATCTTTATCTTAATAAGTGAAGGAAACCGGACCTTCTTAAGAACTTGGAAAAATTGAAACGAGTGCCATGGAGAAGCATCACTTTGATAGGATTTGTTGATCCATTCTTCTAGTGGGCTTATATATCGGACACCTCCACCATACACATCTTCTAAAAAAAAATCCTGAAACTCGCCCATGAATCTTGGACTTGGGAGGTTATCTATGGGATTCGACTTTGCAAATCTTTATATGAGAGCCACAACCTTTCTATGCATTTACTCAATGTTTTCTTTGTACATACAGGTATATCGCTTATCCTTTCCACAATCATGTTAGTAACTCCAATAATGTTTGAACTTTTGAAATTGTCAACAATATAATCCATACCTTCATGCTTCAAATGAAAAGATAAACAATAAGTATTATGAAAATGAGGGATGAAAGTCATACATTTCCACCTACCTTACTCGGTCTTGTTGAGATGCATCATTAAGGGCTTTCTGACGTAGGGTAAAGTGGGCTAAACAACTTCTTCTATACTTCTTGAGGGGCACAGCTAAAAGCGATAACCTAAGCTCATCATATGTTGAATATCTGCAGGAGAGTCCTCCATGAAAGCTTCCCTAATGTAGGATGAGTATGATGGTGACATCATGGAAGAGTCACCATAGATATAGGTTCCAAGTCTTCCAACTTTTCATCATAATGGCCCATCTGCATATAAAAACTATCTCCAAAGTATGGTGTTGTTCCATCTTCAATTATGGTGGCAAAAGGGTTGAGCCACTCTTCATCATTAACCTCATAAGGGGAAAGAATGATCATATGTCTTTCAGTATGGCCTTCATAAGTTATGTCTTCAACATCCCTGTTGTAGGTGACTTAGAGTTCCTCGTCCCAAATAGTGTCAAGTTCTAGTTCTTCTTGAGTAACTTCATCAAGTTTCTCTTCCTCACCACAACGTAAGGATACAATGCTACCTGGTCTCAAGGAATCATATAAAGGTGGACCCATAAATTTCCAATAACCATCATCCTCATAATTATTGTTATTATGTTCCCAGAGATCTAGTACGTCACAAGGAGTTTCTATATGTTGAAAGGGAAGACTCATCCTATCTTCTTGTTCCTCAGCTTCTTCAATTAGGACTTCAGGATCATCATATATGGGACCAAAATCATATTCATCTACTTCGAGAGCTTCATCCATCGTGCCCAACATATCATCAATTAGACCCTGAACAATGGTTGCTTCAAACTGATCTTTGTTTTGGGATTCCTTACTGAACAAGTCCTTCGCATGCTTGACATGAGGTATCCATTCATCATGACACCATGAATCCTAGCGGTTACATAATGTTTCCACTAATTCTGCAAATGATGATATCGTTCATTTATCTAGGCCTACAAACCAAGCGAGAGCCTTTCCTCCTAAGTGAAGGACAAATGATCACATGTAAACATATTCTTCTTCTTTAATACCATATTCTAAAGCCATAGTCATAAACCATTCCACATGATGCACAACATTATCATGGTCACCCTTGAAGGAATGTCAAAATACTTCAGGTAACTCATCTGAGTAACCTGGGAAAGTTGATAGATCAAGAAGAGCAAAACCAATTTCCATTTCTGTAGTAGTTGGATTATCAGGATCTTCAAACTCAAATGGAATATCATATGTGGTTCCTTCTCTTGCATCATCTTGAGTCTAGCCTTTTCCCAGGGTTTCTTCCCATATTCTGTCAATCATGGCCTTTCTTTCATGTTCTTCTACACCATAATCCCAATCCGTGTTGAATGCATTAATGAATTGCCTAAGAGAATAAACACTTTTGCAAGAAAAACCCTCATACCAATTTTTTGACAGATAAGTTGACTTCAAGATGAAGAGACAACAGAAATAGCCTCATCCTGATGTCTTCATGCACGATGTTACTTGCCTAGATGAATTGCACGAATGCATGCACATGGGGTGTTGCATGGTTCTGATACTGTTGGAACAATGGGAACAGTGCCTTCCCACCATCTTTAATGGCGTACTTCTGTGGGAAACATAGAACACATGAGAAGTCCAATATGTCCATCCACAATTCATAAATGGATGCCATCTCGTCGGGCTTCCTTGTCTTTATAGAGTACTTCTTTTATTTTTCTTCAATTGGAGTCGCCAGGAGAAATCTTCCATGTTAGTTAAGAAAATCTCACCAAAGTACTAAATAAAACAAGGGCATACCTAATAGATGGAACAGCCTGAGCTCTTTATGGAGTCGCTAGGTAATCATGCAGGTTAGTCCTTAAAATAATGTAAGCAATCATATATAATTAGGACTTCAAGACTTACCAAAGTGTCAAGCCTTGTCGACTTATTCTCTGCGGAGTTCCCAGGTAAGATCTACAAGATTAGTTCTTGACAATAATATCTTCAAAATACCACGACTTGCCTCAATTGGCTTGCTGAATGGTGTTCTTTCCAAGACGTGAATGACTCGGGATCAACCCCTTCAAATTTGAAATGGTCCCTGGCAACAACACCAAAATGTTACCAGTTGAAATGGAAGGTATATACGTTGGTAAGCATATATGGGACAAGCGACCACGGTCACCTTAGTCAGTTGTCCCTAACTGCTTCGAAAGTTGAAACCTCCTAAGGGACAACCCTATATAGACCCTGCAAAGACACTAAAGAACAAAAGATATCTTCTTTCCAGGACTGTTAATGGCTAGTGCCTTATAGAGTCTATGAAATGATATGAATATTATAAGCAAATAAAATAACCCATGAATAATTCGTTATCATAGTGTAAGAGCTATTCAATTTGTATACCAATTATAGTTCAAGTATTATAATGTAAATAACGTAAAATATTAAAATGAAAGAATGATAATAATTAAATATCACATAACTTAGAATGTATGCACAGATTCATGAACGTAAATAAGATTTAACAAGAGAAGCTGCAAAGCAGCAAGTCCCTGCCTCATGGGGATGCTCCTACGTTGCCATGCGTTGTTCACTGAGCAAACACCTGGATCGCAGCTACCACCGTCAACA
>LPNX010828828.1:107635-126312 GCA_001517045.1 Pseudotsuga menziesii
CTAATAACAATTGCAAAATAAGCAAAAATGTTCTATTACATGCAGCATAAGCATAAATGTTGAACACAATATCCAAGCCAAATATAAATTATAAATATCATATTCAATATTTCACAATTTGCAACATAAATCAGTTTGATAATCATATCTCATTTAAACATTTGACAATTATTAAATTTCAGCATTTAAAGTCTACAACATTCATGGATTATGGGCGAGCGTGAAGGTTGTCGTATAAGAAAAATAAAATGGAGGTTGATGTATGGCGTATTTGGAAGGCGGGTGAGGCAAGGTTGCAACAAGGAGCAAGCCCGTGCGGGATGTAGGTGAGGGCGCTATAGGGTAGCGCGTGTTGGGAGAGAACACGCACAACTGGGTTTGGGTAAGGAGGAGCAGCTACGAGTGGATGCAGCGGAGAGGAGGAAAGGAACAGGCGTGGGAAGGAAGTTGCTTTAGCAGTCGGCAAGGCATGAAGGGGAGGTCATTTGGTAGCGAGGCCTAGGGAGAGGCCCGCGATGAAGAGAATGGGTGGTGTGTTGATCGGCAGGGAGCAGAGAGAGAATACAAGATACGGGGAGATTGGCCCATGGGGAGGACACAGGGCAAAGATGGAAGTGTGAGTAGCTGCAAAGGATAGGTATGGCTCATGGAGGAAACGTGGAGAGGGACGTCTTGAGTGTTGAGTGCGGAGGAAGGTAGGTCCACGGGTGTTGGAGGTAAGCTGGAACAACGAGCGTGGGGAGGGTGGAACGTCATTATGGCAGCGCGGAGGCAATGAGTCAGGGTTGCGACAAGGTGCAGGCTCGTGAGTAGAGGAGCAGTGGCGAGATGGGAAATTGGTCTCGACTTTGAAAGAGAATAGATTGGACGATGTGGAGTATCAAGCGATGGTTCATCCTCTAGCAGTGTGGGAATGATGGTGCTAGGATATTTGGGGGCAGCATTGGTATAAAGCGAGGGTTGTGGAGGTTTAGACATGTAACGTTGGAGTACATCAAGGAAACAATGAATTGGCAATGAGAGATAACTAAAACTGACCATGAACTATCCAAAAACTAATCTAAAGCTAATCTAATACTAACCCTAACTAGATGAGTGAGGAGATGAAGTGTGAAAACCTAGAAAAACCATAGCATGAGCCTTACCTAACATAGGGTTTATGAGAGGAGCGATAACCTAGTGAGGAAGGGTCCTAGGTTAAGAAACCAAACTGGGAAATCTAAGGAGAAACCCTAAATCATCTCAAGGATGGAGAGACATCAACTCATTCTCAAGCTGGTATACTCTCAAATCATCATGCTTTCCATACAAGGTTTCCAATTTGTCCCATATTTCCTTTGGAGTCTTCAATCCCGAAAGACGGAAAAGAAGATCCCGGGAAACAGAGAAGCACAAGAATCCGAATGCTTCATCCTTCTTGTTCAAGAATCTAGCTTTGTTTATCACAAAAGTAGGCTCTTCTTCAGTGTCCATAGTGACCCTATAGAGTCTTCTGGCACGTAGCTGGATTTTCATGTCTCCTTTCCATGAGTGGAAATTGAACGGAGTCAAGGGTTTTACAGAAGAAGCCATCTAAATCTACTGGAGCGAATGCTTTCACCTGTTAAAAACTTGGGGTATTAAGTGGTAAGCCTTGGCTTTTGGTGCAATGCTGAATTTTTGAGCTATTGCTCAATTTTCATGCAAGATCTGTCAAAAACCTTGTTTTTGAGAGATCTAAGCTTCGTCCCGTCATGTGCTCTGATACCATATTAATCTATCATAGTAATCTAGGGACTAAAACACAGTCTCATAAGAGATTTCAGACACTTAAACATGAAAATGGCATAATGGTGCTACAAAATGAGTAGCAGCTCAATATAATCAATAAAGAATGTGTAATACAATACAATGATCATGCTGGAAGCATGAATTCCAAAGCAATTCGAATTCCCAAGGAGGTCATTCGAATTGAATGAGTGAGTCTAGCTTAACTGAATGTAAGCCATAGTCAAGACTCAAGTTAACCACTGATCAAAACCCTAATTGACTCAACTGAGCCCTAACTGAAGTCGGAGTGCAATAAATGACTGAGTCTAACTGAAAGTAGCTTAGACACATGTCACTGCAAGCCAACCAACAAGTGGTAGCACATCAATGACTCCAATGAACCCCGATGAGGTTAATTGAAGTGTAACTGACCATCAGAAGTGGTTGGAGGTGCCCTTGTTGACTCCAATTCATTAAATAATCATTAAATGATCAATTTAATGAAGGAAGGCGCCTTCACTGCTCTATTTAACTGATTTTAACCATCAATTAGTAATATGGGGCATAAATGACACTCAGATCACCCCCAAAGTGCTCTAGTTAGCCTCCACGAATGTAGGAGAAGGCTAAGTTAGCCTCCTTAACTGAAGGTAGGCGTGGGTGTGCTCATGCTGATGTCATCCATTGCTCCTCTAATGTCAATTAAGTCAATAAAACTTAGGATAGTGGTTTAACTAGGCCAAATTGACCAAAAATGAGTGTGTGTGGTGGTAAATGTCTCCAACAATAGCACCCTCACAGGAAGGCGTGTCGTTGGTGCTAAGGTGACAATAAAGAAAGCAGTGACCTATCCTAAGGCAAAGTGCAGCTCTAAGGCTACCACTAAGACTTCAGACATGCACATCCATCAACATCCAACTAAAATGTAAGAATCCTGACCTCCTTGTTTTTGTGTTCATCCAACAAATCGAAGCATTACCAAAAGCAGAGATTCACCAAAGAATTACTAGAAAACAGCGTGCATTAACCAGAAAACTTCATCACCAGGAGCAAATCCATCAAGAGAAAACCCTAAGTAGGGTAAAACAAATGCATAATGATTTATTCCTGAAGTCTTCCTTTAAATTGAAAGTGAGGAGATCTATTCATATGATCTCACACTCACTTATACAAGCTTACAATCCTTAAAACAGGTAAATTCATAATTATTAAATGTCAACTTTAAATTAAAAGAAAATAATAATATAATATAAACTATGGTGTTGGTACCATATTTATCCCATGAAAATTATGAGGGATCTTAGTTCTATAGCCAAATCCATGAATTTTGGTCTCAACTTGGTTAATACTTTATTGCCACAAGTTTTCATCTTAGTCCAATTGTTTTCTTTGTTTGATGAGGAGACCACATATTTTTCTTAAAATAATCATTTTTATTATACAAATTATTAAATAATAATTTTATTTTAAAAATAAAGTTATGATTTATTATTTTAAAAATAAAGTTATTATTTAATGGTTTTATAAAAGTAATAATAAAAAATTTTATTTTATGATTTGTTTTTAGGTTTTCACTGCTTTTTAGTAAAAAGCATAAAGTTTTGTTGAAAAACTCAATGTCATAAGTTAAACCCAAAGTTTATCTCAAAGTCATAGTCTCCACCTTTAGTTTATAAAATTTAGGTTGGCAATAACCCACTTGCACATTAAGCCTTCATTGACCGTCATACCAGTGGCCATTAATTGAGATTCCACTTTGTAAAATTACCGGGTCAGCCACCAAGCCTCATATTTGGTTATATCACAAGAATAAAAAGTATTCCGATTTGCCATGTATAATGCTGGTAAAAAGTTTGTTTCCTTATGGATTCATTGTTACACTAAAACCCAGCCGAAAAATATTACATTATCGATGGCCAAGAAGATTCTTATCATATCGCCGGTTTTAGAATTTGTCTATAATTTCTATTAGCTTCCGCGATTTCTCCTGCAATTAAGTCTTAACTAGTTTGTTGTTGTAATCCTGTCATTCTCCAACTAAATTCCAGTTAAAAGACGGAGATTATTGAAGGTTATCGAGTTAACTCCACGAAAGTTTCTCCAAACAATCTGTAGCAGAAATTTACAAGCTCATGTGCATAGATGTCCACGCAGGGTCTGAAATTAATTCGCATTTCCACGCCATTGGGTGGCATTTGCGTCACAACGATGGCTACTTAACTGATTTCAGATTATTCTTTGAAATCTTACAAGTTTTCTAAATCTCTTTGCACATTAATCTGAGGTTTATGCTAAAAAGGTTGTTTAAAAGATAAATATCGCACCAGTGCATGCAAATGATCCGACAATACAAGTTACAATTTCTAAGGGATAGAAGTCTGTTTGATCTACAATCAAAGAAAGTGGGATTTCAATCTTTGTTAAGGGGGAATTCTATGTTACAAACCACTGAAATTCGATAAAGAAGGATATAATATCATTGCCAGCTATGAAGAAATGTTTTTGCACCTTGATTAAAGGCTCAAAGCTCTCAGTCATTTCCATATCACACAACAGTAGAGGAGAGTCAACAGGATCGCCAATTTCTCAAAAATGCCAAGGGAAAGCTACAAGGTTAGGTAAATGGATCTCATTCAGGAACAATTGTCATCAAAATTCTGCCACGAATGTTCTGCATTAAAGAAAACTACCAGCTTTACTTCTTGATCTATCATTAAGCCACAAAATATTGGCGAAATTTGCCAACATCAACAAATCGGCGTCGGAGAGGTAACGCTGGTTTCCCAATTCGCCAAAAGGAAAAGCATATTCACCCTATCAAACATGAACAAATTGTTAACATGGGGATTGTGCACGAGAAAGATGGAATATATGAAAGATTTGAGGGTGTTGTTGTGATTACATCAAGAGCTCTGTTAATGTATAAAAGAAGCATCAATTTCACTGGAAAGAGGGGCGAGGTACCAGCCGAGAGGGCTGAGGCAAGATTTGAATATTCTGATATTGGAGTGGCAGGAGCATGTATGCACTCTGTTTTTGTTAGCTGCTTTGAAATGATTATGTTCATATGAGCCACCTTTCTATTTTAATAATTGAATTTCATGTGTTGTGATTTTGTCTAGTGTATGGTCTTATTAATCCATTGTTAGATTCTCACGATTAATGTGAAGTTATTGTTAAGTACTATATGCAGAACATGGTTCATGTCTTTCATAAATTCATACTTGTAGCTTTGTCTTATCAGTCTTGATTGTGATATATACTGTTGTTCAGTATTTGCTTTCGAATCTAGCTTGATTTTTGTAGTAAGTCTTACCTACCACCAAATTCCATAAATTCATTTTCCAATTATCCATTAAACAAATTTAAGATTTCTCTAAGCCTGACCCTAGCAGTTGGGGTTCAACTTTAGTGATAACATATGGTATCCGTAGTTAATATAACATCATTTTCCAAGAAATATCATCTTTCTGCAAAATACATGGGACAACACCCTCTTTAAAAGACCAAGAGGTTATGGCCTCTCCTCTCTACTTTCATTTATTAGACAATGTTTCATTTTCGTCTTCGAATAAATAAAATCTCTCCTAGAAGGAAATGTGTTAGTTTAATTCAATTACATGTGCCTCCATCAAGAAGATGAAACTTTTTTTAATATGTGGATTAGATTCAGTAAGTGGGTAATCTTAAGATGTTCTTGTATGGAATCACATAAGACAGTTTTTCTTTTCATCCCAATGCACATTTTCTCAACATAAGTGTCAAAAAAATAGGATTATCAAACATAGATTCCCCATTTGAATCAAACAATTATGCAATTTCCTTCTCCTTCTCTGGTCATACTCTGTAACGTCCCTGACCCTCCAACCAGCGAAGAGGACGTTACCATACATCAAATCATCCAGGCATCTATCCCAACAAACATGAAGATACATATATATGTAATGCTGAAGCATGATATTTAAAAGCATAAAACATATTACGAAGCATAATCATTTATATACACAACGAAATCAAAACATAGCAATCAACACTCATGCATATACAGATTAGCATTTAACATGTATATCATCATTCATCAACGGTAAATATGATTGCAGACGCAAGTTAGGCAAGAATACTTATCTTATGAAGAAATTGTTCCGCAACCATCTACGTCGCTGCAACATTCCACTCAACCATAGGCCAGCGTACTCCTTAATCTCTCAGCAACGCTGCCACCCCCGAGCCAGGAATGATTCCCCAAGGAATAAGGAACCAATAGGCTTACACATAGCCAAGGATAACAACACCACAAGGGTACACAGTTCATCCAAGCCAACGCAGTTGGGTTTATCAGGCGAACAACATATCAGTCAAGCCAACAAAGTTGGGTTTATCAGGCCATCTAGGAGCTAGGAAAGGCTAATTGCTAAGCTGGTGAGCTCATTGGAGAGCTACAGACACCAACACTAGAACCAGTCGGGCTTCTAGAACACCCACACACACCCAACACAAAGAAATCATCCCTTTCTCTGCAACTCAGTCCCTTAGACCCTGATCTCTCTTCCAGTGTTATTCAGGGGTTGTGGAGAAGAAATCCAGCTCAGTAGATATGTCTATGTGGTTCTCAATCCACCAGGTTTATCAAGCACCTCAGGCCCTCATTCACCACTCCAATGCATTCCAAGGACAAAACCACTGCATGCAAGCAGCCAAACAGCTAAACAAGCTTTTATAGGGGAAAACACAGCCAATCAATCGTGGAAAATAACAGTCCACAACAACTATGAACCCACAGCATCCAATCCTCAAGGCAATCGGGTCACGATCCAGCAACAGGGTTGCAGTCTTCAGCTCATGATCCACCATGAAGGTTGAAACAATACACAATCCAATAATGCATGGAGGGGAAGCGGTTCTCTACGTGAATGGAAGAAGATGCAACCCACAGAACTATTGGCGCAAATACAGTCATGATTCAACGATGGAAAATAACAGAACATTATGCAGCCTGACAATGGTGGAAAAGATACAAAACTCTACGTGAACAAAGGAAGAATGTTTCCCCCGATTAGCAAGCGGTGTGTCAAGGAATGGCGAACCCCCAACAATGGAATGTGGATTCCTTTAACTCTGTCACGTGAAGAAACTGAACATACTCACGATCTGGTGAGTGGACAAACCAACAGATGCGTCATGGGGAGAGTGTGAGCGGGCGTGAGCGTGGTGGTGGTTTTCCTGGCAACCAATCACCACCCCAACTAACAATGGAATAATTAAGGGTGGTGGTGATACATGGCTTTCCCCCATGACTCAATGTTCAACATTCCCCTTTCCTTATTCTTTGGAATAATGCCCCTTCTCATTTTAGTTGCAGTGAACGTAGCTAGTTGGATTATTTAATTAAAATTTTATGTTTACATGATGCCACAATTTAATATATGTCGTAAGTCCCAATATACCATCGGTGACCATTCCTATCCGAGACATAACATAACCAAATCGATGGTGGGGCTTTTGCCTTTAGCTCCTCACCATGATTATTTACAATATATGTACCATGTATATTTAATGCAAGCGGGGTTAAAACCAGGGTGTTACATATACCCTAAGCCAATGTGTTGGTGTCATTATTTCAGGTCTCTGATTTATCTCTAGTTTACCATTGAAAGAAGATGTTTCTCTTCTATAAGGGTGGTCATCTGGGAGGAAAAATTGTATACCGGTTCTCATAGGTTTTTGGACTACATATCTTTTATTGAAAGTCCACAACATTTACATCCATGATACCGTTTCGTTACAAGACCGGCAATTTTATTGTATACAGAACACATTAGCACCAAATAAGGTGGTTGCACCAAATTAATTTGTAAAATAAAATTATGGCTATAATCACATTAATCAACATGCTTACCAAAGAAAACTCCTAGTCCTATATAATCATGTGTGGGGTATGCGCATATGCCTTACAACGTAGAATACCTCTCCACTCAGATGGGTCTTGATACATCATAAAGTTGTATCCCTTCCCATAATGGCTTGAATTCGTTGATTAATTGTAGGAGGTATGCATCCATATTCTTCGCCTATATTATTCTGGGAACTATAATATCCAACATAAGATATATTTTCTTCATGGACAACCAAGGATGGATATTGTTATTGATCACTACCAATAGCCACACATAATAATTCGTGTTTTGGAGGGAATATGTGTTAACTCCATCCATGGCTATGCTCATCGAAGGCTCCGTACTTCATCCTTGAATTTATCAAGCCATGTATCCTCTATATGCTTCATGGCTATTGAATCTACAAGAATTCGCATAACTCCTAGCTTATTTATGTGCAAGGCATGCCACCCTTGTATCATGGATAATTATTTGCAATCAAAAATCCTTTGAATCCTTGGCATTATACCCATATGCCTCAATTCTTATGAGGAGGGCCATGTGCCTTACCTTTTTTTAATATTTGGTACCTTTCATGCCACATTTAGGACATATCTCTTTGTCCTCATATTCACCTCTATATACAAGACAATAATTTGAACAAGTGTGGTATAATATGTACTCAACACCCAACTTTTTTAGAAATTGCTTTGCCTCTTTGTAGTCGTATGAGAGGGCATATCAACTAGAAGTAAATTTTCATTGAGTAACCTATACTTACTAGGAAATATAAATGTACATTGTCACAAAGGATACAAAAAATATCCTATGGGGAGGCAGGTTCCGAGGGGGGGCACTTTTCACCTTGGTGGAGAGGAGGTAGCTTCGTACACCTGGGGATTGGGGCGGAGGACAAATAACCAAGCTGAGTGGATATCACTTATGCAAGGTATTGAACTTATGCAGGACCTTAACATACATGACTTTCAGGTCTTTAAGAATTCTTGGATAGTCATTCAATTCATGGATAACATCCTACCTCAAAAGAGGAAGGATATAAGCAAAGTGCAAAAGAGAACTCTTTCCTTCATCAAGGATGCAACCAAAGTACAATTTCTCCATATCAAGCAGAATAACAATTCATTAAAGGACAACAAATCCAATCTTGGTGCTAAACTTGGAAAAGGAAATTTAAGGATTGGTAACTCTCACATACCCACAATGAAATGGGTAAATTTCATTCAAATTTAAATACAAAGGGTCCCCTTCCCCCTCTAAGGAAATTAATGAAGGTCCTCACTTGATCCTCAGTTCCATGGGACAGTAATTCCATTTTGGCAGTGGCATTTATGGAGCATGGGACATATGGTTCAATATGAAGGCGGTCGAGTGTGGTATTAATATTCCTTCTCCTAGATATTTTCCCTTGTTTCCTTTCCATTTACTCCTCTGGCAAGTTTCCTTATGATCCATTTCCGGATTTTGGAATGGAGAGTCACCCATATGGCTTGGGAGTTGTCAAAACAATCCAATCTTGGTGCTAAACTTGGCCAAGGGAATTTAAGGGTCAGTAACTCTCACATACCCATGGTGAAATGGGTGAATTGATTTCAAATTTAAATACAAAGGGTCTCCTTCCCCCTCCAAGTACATTAATGAAGGCGCTCACTTGGGCCTAAGTGTGATGGGACAGTAATTCCATTTTGGCAGTGGAATTTATAGATCATGGGATAGATGGTTCAATATGGAGGCGGTTGAGCATGGTATTATCTTCCTTCACCTAGCTATTTTCCCTTGTTTCCTTTCTATTTACTCCTCTTGCAAGTTTCCTTACAATCCCTTTCTAGATTTGGAATGGAGCGTCACCTATATGGCTTGGGAGATGTCAAAATAAATGGTTCTCATGTGTTGGGTTGTTGTTTGCATGTTGTTGAGAATAGAAATTGGTTGTTGTTTGCTTGTAGAAATCCTCTGTGTGCAAGGAAAATTAGAGCCATGGACAAGCTCTATGTTGACTATTAGCCTAAAGAGGAGGATAGGCTGGAGGAAATTCATAATGGTGTTCATGATATGAAGAATGTTATGGATGATTATAAAAGAAATACTATGTTGCATGTAAGAGGTTTCGAAGTTTGTTCTAGAAGAGAACAAAAGGATTTCTCTGGATATTTCATGCATGGACACCCGCCTGGACAACCTAGAGAGTGGTTATCATTTGCAAGTGGGAGAAGTTGAGGATTTCCATCGTAGGCTACCAAAAATGGAAAGAGTGACAGGAGGTAAGTTGATGGAGCTGCGTAACATCATTGTTGATCTAAGGTATGTTCATAAGGAGCAGAGGATGCTTGAGAATGGAAGGAATGAAGAATGTTATGTCCATCTTAAATAGATCCTATAAGGGATGCAAGTTGAAATCAACTCACTCGGCAGAGGAGATAATGGGCCTTCTCGTGAATAGAAAGAGGTGTCTCCGATGTACAAGGTCTCCATGATTCATCCAACCAAGGATGCTAACCTGGAGCAAACTTGACTTTCTATTTCTCTGAGTTTTTTGTTAATGTTTTTTGTCTACTTTTATGCGACTAGTATATTAGGATTTACTCTGATAAGGGGGATAACATGTTTTTTTTTAACTTTGTAATGCTATGTTTAAATATGAGCAGTTCTCATACTTGGACCTTATGGTTTTGATGGTCAGACTTTACTATCTGTTACTTTTTTAGCCGTGGGGGTGTATGTACTCTTTTCTTTTTAATTCAAAATTACCTCTTCTCATTTCTGTTAAATTAAAATCATGCAACAAATCTCTTTTCATCCTTGATTTAATAGGGACTTAATAGTTAGTTACCTCAATAGTGCCAAGAAGCACTAGTTCTCCATACCATACATTGCTTTCAAGTTGTTCAAAAATATTATTGGCCCTAGTTGGATAAACCTTGATCCATACCCAAAGAGAGGGGCGATAGAAGTAGTTTTCAATATTTCAAAGAAGACAACTAAAATATTAGCATCATTCCCCAACTCATCTTGTTGGATTTCATTTAACAACATTCCTTCCATGGCATGGGTATCATGTAAGAAATCATCCATACCAACTATCATTGTTTTCATCCCCAACCAGTGAAGAACTAGTGTTACTATAGATGTTTTGAATTGGTGACTCATGACATATTGGGAATTGAATGGGTGCTTGATTTAACCATGCTTTGTATGCTTCCTCTCTAATTTTTACCCATTTAGTCCCCTTCTCTCTATTTGACATCATACTAGGGTGCAACAGTAAAGGGTAGACAAGTTTATCATCGTCGAAATCTCATCTGGAAAAATATTAAACATTAAATCGAGGATATTAGTAAAAATAATGGATTTAGCATGTTGAAACATTATACCAGTCATTTATTAGAACCATATAAATCTATTTCAAATAGCACACATGCATTCAACCACTTTATGAAATAAATGTGGAATTAAGAAATACATTAACATTAATTCCATTGAAAATCCAAACATACAATTACTTAATGATCTTTTTCGTACGCCCTAAGGGGACATATAAATGCAGCCACAACGAAAATCTCTTTGACAAGAATTTGGTGGTATATGAAAGTTATAGTTTATTAAAGCTCATCACAGGGAAACAAACTACTAATTGCATGCACAACAACAAATCCAGATGCCTTCTTTTTCATAAAGAACTCTTTCTCATTGGAGTGATCCTAAAATGAACAATGAGCACATGCAACTATTTATGAACACTGCAATGTTCCCATGAGTGTGTGAAACCATCCATATATAACAGGTTCTTCCTATTGAAGTTTCCAAAAGCGTAACAATTTGTTGGTCACTCTATACACTTATTAATTTTCGTAACAAATAGTGTTCAATATAAATTGTCAACCCACGGAAGTCTGTTTATTTCAAAGGTAACTAAGCAAAATATATGCATAAACACTTCAGTAGTTGATTAATGAAATGCAAATCATTCAATCCTAATCATTGCTTATTCAACTCAACTCCCTGTAAAAACCAATTTAAATTATTGGTCTAAGAACTTGAAGGACTCTTGATTCCTACAATATCAATCCAATGATTTATGATCTAAGAATGAATCAAACTAGAATTACTTTTGCCAGAAGTTAAATCATATTTTACCAAACCAGAACAATCACAAACCATCAATCAAAACAACCAATTCATAGAAGTAATGATCCATCTAATTCAGTAAACTCTAAGAAAGATAAATGACAATGCTACGTAGGATTCAAGCGTGACTGTAACAGCTCTAACTAATTAACACACTTTGCATAAAGAAAAGGATTGTTCTACACAGTCGATTGTTCACACCACACTGTTATAGCAAGCCAATGGAAAATATAATAATGCAATTATTTGATCAATATTGTTGCAGTTGTCTACGAATGCATCAAACCAAAATTCCACACCGAGAAAAAATAACTAAACTAAAACATCTACTACTACCAACAACTCTGTAAGAAGGCGGTCCCTAGCCTTTGAACCAAGATGTTGTTGAAGGTTTAACTGAATCTAAAACAAGGAAGTATTGAAAATTGTTGCTCCTTTATTAAAATGATCAAAGTACAGTTACAGTATCCTCTTCTACTATTTCTTACAAATTGCCAACTCTTGGCTACAATTGTCTATTCCTATTTATACAAAGATGGAAGAGTTCAGCCCCACTAATATCAAGCAGCCATGAAGATCTACTATCTTCAAGCTGTTGAATTAAACAAAGACAGTTACAGCTGTTATTATATTCTAATGGAATCAATTCATAATAATAAATGAACTTTTAATCTGAACTTATTCATGGACCGAACGTATTCTAGCTAGCATGGGAAAGATGCTCGGGCAGTTTTAGCTAGCGGCATGGGCAGACATCCAATATTCTCTTATCAACAGCTTGGACTGGATCATAAAAAGGGGAAATTATGCCATGTGTTACTTGTCTCCCAAGTCCAACAAGCTATTTACTTGGAACACCTGGAGATTCTGAACTTATAAACCAATAACAAGTTAGCACAAACGAAAGATAAAGTTCATAATCATAAGTAAAATCAAGAATTAATGAAGTAAAGCAATAATGATTTATACCTTGGAAATACATGCTTGTTATTTTGGAAAAGGTAAGGATTTGGTTGTAAATGGAAGGCAAAATCAGGGGAAAAGGGTTAAACAAGAGTAGGAAAAAAGGGCATTTCTGGCACCCAACACAATTCATGCACATACTATACATGGAAATACTATGCTTGTATTTTACAATATTCAAGTAATCATATCAACTATAAACAAGACCACAAAATGGCATAAATGCTACTGACTGATTGGGAGGAACAAACACATGTGAAAGGATAAACAACCCAATATTTTCAACATCTATTTTAGATTTTGTGATCATGTAATTATTATCACAATAGGATAATTCAGTCCCAACATTGGGCATAACCAGGGAAGATGACCAAGCACCATACAAAGCACAATTGTAACTAATTTGGTATTTACTTTGTAGATGGATGGGAACAGAGAAGTCGTCGCTACCCTCCAACAAATTAACCAACCTTTGTTTGTACTTGGAAAATTTTTCTCTTAGCTCATACAAATTTCTGGGTCTCATTGTGGATATGTTTTGGGTACTATTAATATCATCCATGTCTCAATATAACTCTTAGTTGATACAACAGAAGGAGTCAGGTTTGTCAATTTAGAACGAAACATAGATGATTTGGCTTCCAACTTTTCAAAGAATGAGTATATGGAAGTGTGCTTGCGTGTCTTTTTTATTTCACTTATTGGATCATTAACCGCAATGGGGGTATTAAATTGTCATCGTTGGGTAGTTGGTCATTAATATAATGGAGTATTGTGACTCACCTAGGTCTCACCTTCAACCCTTTACATTTTGAACAACTACATACTACTAGGGTGTCATAAAAGAGATCCAATTCAGAATGAAGTACCATTGGTCCATGATGGTTACTAGATGATGGCATGTTACATTTAGCAGGGTAAAGTGGCCTTCCATTTTCATCTACCATATTTCTACGGTATGTTGCTCCAAATAAAACCTTGCGGAATTTTAGGAGTGGTGGAATATCATGTGCATCCGAACTTGATCTGGAATTAGGATCCTACAAAAGGAAATGCACATGAAAACACAACATAAATTCAAATATATAATCTAATATAAATTAAAAATCACTTAACAGAGACAGCAAAAAAGAACTTAAACTTTGAACGATATGGAATGAGGTAGAATTTGAAGAATCAACCATTTTATTTATTGCTCTTTTTTCCCCTACAGTTGAGTGAAAAATACAATCAATGCATGTCTTCACTCTTTAAAACTTAAGTTGGGAAACATGCTACGTTATATTTTCATATATCGTAATTGGTGCACCCAAAACTTATAGGCACATCGGTGTGTCATAACAATATATATGCATAAGTGCACTATTTAAATATGTCCACCGATAAAAACATTCGCAAGCACCTACTCAAAGGACAAACCTTCATAAACTATTCATTGCAGAAGTTTGCACTTGTATTTTTTGTCTTTCTGTGTAATCAGTGCACTTATGTCATGAATATGCACCGAGGCAATATTAACTAGTCAGTGCACTGCTATTTCGAGAAAGAAAAATGCGCAAAAATAAATGTTTTTTACTACATATTACATGGTGTGCTTCTATAACTATAGCATATCAATGCGATATTTTTTTGAATTGTGCAATGAAATCCAAAAGAGTAAGAATTTAATTTTAAGACAATGATCTTATAATAAAAGCAAACCATAATCCCAATACCTATTTGGACAAAACTTTGAGGAGTGACTTATGCAAGAGAGGTTTACCAGGGAAGAGTTTGGAGAGAGATTTATTTAAAAAGAAACTGTGTAAGGGATCACCGTGGACACATACAACTCTATAGAGGAGACATTTCAAGTAAGTTTTCCTTCAAAAGAATAAAAAAATGTCATAAATTTTATAAGTGCTTTGAATAAAATAGAGAATATAAGAGTTATCTTCAATGCTACAAACCCCTATTACCACCAATACAATAATTACTTTCTTAGTTTATTACAAGTCATATCTCCCTAAAATACTTCGTCCTCGAAGTATTGGTAAGGACGAATTCCATAATCTAAAATACTCACTCTCCCATGTGGCTTCATCTTGTGGCAAAATCCTCCACTTAACAAGGTACTCCTTGACCGTTTTGGAATGAAGCATTCTGCTTCTGACTTCTAAGATGCATTTGGGCTCTAACTACAAATTCCCTTCATCATCCAGCAGGAGTAACACTGTTTGTATGTGATTTATTGGACCCAACTTTTTCTTCAATCACGATACATGGAAGACGTCACGTAATTTCCCCTTGTTTGGTACATCTAAGGCATATGCTAATTGTCCTACTTGTTTTCGAATTTGATAAGGGGAATAAAACTTGGGCATGAGTTTATGGTCTTTGGAATTTTTGAGTGAGGTTTGTTTATAAGGTTGGATCCATACAAACACCCAATCTCCTACCTTATATTCATGATTTATTCTCTTCAAACTAACGTGTTGCTTCATATGATTTCTTTCTTGCTCGAGCTGAGTATTGAGAATAAAGGATTTCATCAGAAGTTATTAGGTTAATTTTTATAGGGGTGCCTTGAAGGTGATGGAAACATATTCTTTTGTTGACAGTGGTGGATAACCATACAAGGCATCAAAGGGAGTCATTTTTGTTGGCTTGTGATAGGCATTGTTATACCACCATTCTACAAGATGTATCCAATTGTGCCAATTCGCCTGGTGATCATTCACAAAATTCCTTAGGTACCCTTCAAGGCATTTATTTATCACTTCCTTCTATCCATCTGTTTGGGGATGGTAAGAGTTACTCATGGTTAAGTGGTCCCAACATGGTGGAACAACTCCTTCCAAAATTTTATAGTAAACTTGAGATCCCTAAAATTGACAATAACTTAGGAAACCCGTAAAGCTTACATATATTCTTGACATAACTATCAACAATTGGACTAGCTTTAGCTTTTGATGATATTTCAATGAAATAAGCATATTTGGTTAATCGAACAATGATCACAAATATGTTATCCATTCCATATGAGGTGGGAAGACCCATGATACTTCCATCCATTTATAGTCAGGTGCGTGAAGTGGTTGAAGGAGACTCAGAGGTGCAACTAATTTAAGCTTTTGGTGTTAGCAGGTGTCGTATTTTGCCACATATTTATGAATGTCAACATCCATTCCTTTCCAAAAGAAGGATTGTTGTATGTTGTAGTATGCTTTAAAAATACCACATGGTATGTATATGGAAGGTCATGATTCTCTTACAGGATTAGATTGATGAACTTGGAATAATTAGGTAAATATGTTCTTCTCTTGTATCAAGGTATATAATTTTCCCACATAAGTTTGGAGCTTGTTACAACGTTTGCTTCGGTGTCTTAGATTAGTTTCTTTGCCTCTAGACTCTTCACATCCTTAGTTTAAACATATAAAATTGATTCAGTATTAAGGAATGATTACTAAATAGAAAATAACTTAGTGTCTCCATCATTCTTCCTTGATAATTTGTCGACAATTAAGTTTTCCTTGCTCTTCTTTATAGAGAATCTCAAAGTCAAAAGCTTGGATTTAGCTTTCCCACTTTTATTGCTTAGGTGATAATCTCTACTGATTTCTAAAATATTTCAAACTATTGTGGTCTATTCTAACCATAAATTTGGCTCCCAGTAGGCATTGTTTCCATTTTACCTAGGAATTCATGATTTCCAACATTTCCTTATTGTTTGTATATTTTGTCTGCTCCATTGGTTTTAATCATTGACTTTTGAAGGAAATGGGATGATTGTCCTACATGAGCACATCTCCAATCCATGTTCTAAAGGCATCGTATTCAATTCCACATGATTTTGTAAAGTTTGGGGCCACCAAAATAGGAGTGGAAGTCATTAATGCCTTCATCTTCTTAAAGCAGTCTTCTATTGTATCACTCCATCCAAAGGCATCCTTTTTTAATAGTGTTGTTAAATGAGCTGTAATTTGTGCATATGTTTTTTATAAATCTTTTATAATACCCTATAAGAACTAGGAATCCTTGTAATGATGTAATTGTTTTGTCACTAGGCTAATCAATAAACGTCGTGGTATTCTTGGGATGTGCCTTGATACCCTCAATTGTTAGAACATGGCCTAGAAATTCTATCTCTCTTCTTACAAAGATGCATTTTTTTTTTTTTGCATGATACTTTCTTTCTTCTAATATCTTCAACATTGTCTCAACGTGTTTGATATGTAAGCACCAATTTTTGTTGTAAACCAAAATATCATTAAAAAAACAAGCACGAACTTTTGTAAGTAAGGATAGAATAAATCATTCATTACTACCTAAAAGGTAGCAGGGGTATTGGATAAACCAAACGACATGGCATGGCACTCATAAAGGCCTTCATGGGTACAAAAAGGATTTTTGGGTATGTCCTCCTCTTGTACTCTTATATGGTAATGACCTAATTTTAGATCAATCTTGGAGAAATAGTTAGCACTGTAGATCTCATCTAGTTGTTCATCTACAAACAGGGTGGGAAGCTTATATTTTATGGAAATTTTTTTAATCCTCAATAATCAATACAGAGTTTGTGTGATCCATCCTTTTTTTCTTACGAGTAGTAATAGTGTTGAGAACATACTATTGCTACGGGTTATAACACTCGAATCCAAAAATTCTTGAACTAAACATTCAATTTATGTTTTATGTCTATGAGATTGTCGATAAGACTTTCTTCTAACTAAGGAAGATCCCAAAATTAATTCTATGATGTGATCTTTGGATCTTACTGGGGGAATACCATGAGGAATTCCCTAAAAATGGTGTTATATTTCCCAAGGACCTCATCTAAACCCTTTGGGTCATCTATTTTGTTAGAATCTTCTTCCATTTAGTAGCAGTGTAAGAGGTAGGTTTGGGCTCCATTCTTTATCATTTTCTCCATTTGATTGGATGATATTATTTGAGTGGGTGGGATATTGATCCCTTGGAATGTGTATTTTTTCCATTTTCAATCAATCTTAAGAATTGTATTTTGTATATTCAATCCCGTTGTTCAAATTGTAGATAGCCATCGAGCTCCCAACACTATGTCAACACCCCTAATTTACATGGTATACATAGGTGGCTTTGATTGATACTCATTGATAGACAAAGCTACCTTATGATATTTGGAATTGCTACTTGAAAGTCGGAAATAGGGTAGATAAACACATTTAATCATTTTGTGACTTCATTATCGATGAAATTATGTGAACTTCCATTATCTATAAGCATCATTACCCTCGTCTTTTTAAGGTAACCAAAACTTTGAGAGTTTGGTGTTGAGAAATACCTTGCAAACCGAGAGAGTTGGAAATGTTAGGGTACGCAGGGTACTCCCAAAGGACCGAACACCAAGAACAACCGCTTCACACAAACAGATCACAGATCAATACATCAATGTTTGTCACGTGGTTAAAAATCTCGAGAGGGAAACAGTCCACGACCAACGGCAAAGGAAAGGTCAGGACGGGAATGAGTCAAGTATAAAATACTACCAACAAGCTAACGATACAAGGTGGCATCTACTTCAGGGGAAGTACAAGTGGTAGAAAGTTTGACTCCAGACTGGAAGGGAGAAGGGGCTGGTTTACAATCTTCCATGTGGAAGCGACAAAGAAGGTCACAAGCATACTTAGACCGGGAAAGAAAGATTCCTTCTTTGGTTTGCAAGACTTGGAGACCAAGAAAATAATGCAAATGTCCTAAGTCTGACATTTCAAAATTTTGCTTAAGACTAGATTTCACATGGGTTATAAGGTTAAGGTCACTACCAGTAAGGATAAGATCATCAACATAAAGAATAAGTATGATGAGATGGTTTCCTACTTTCTTGTTATAGACATTAGGGTCAGAATGGCATCTAGAAAAACCAGTGTCAAGGAGAAAGCTATCCATTTTGGCATACCAAGCTCTAGGAGCTTGCTTAAGGCCATA
>LPNX010828828.1:127986-140400 GCA_001517045.1 Pseudotsuga menziesii
TTGAAGAAGGAGCTGGCTGAGAGGGTTTGGGACCCTTGTTGTTTTGCTTATTATTGCGAAAATTTTGTTTCTTGGGAGGCTTGGACTTTTCTTTCTGTTAGGACAATAAGGCTTTCCCAGATGTATCTGCATTGTTAATTATTCCAAGATGAATGAGCTTGTCTTGCTCTCTAATTAAGGAATCACAAAAGGATTCAAGGCTAGGCTCTACATAGCTGGCTGCAGCCAAGGATTCTTTCATGGAGTAGAATGTAGATACAAAAACAGAATATGCAGGTCCAAGTTTGTAAAGAATATGATAAATACATTGTTTGTCTTCTTTCTTAATCTTGCATTCGGCACAGAATAATCTAAGAGTTTTATACTTAGATAAATAGTCTTGAATGCATGAAAAATCATTTGGATTCAATGAAATCAACTCATTCTCAAGTTGATGACCCCGAATTTCATTGTGTTTACCAAACATAGATTCCAACTTTTCCCAAGCTTTATCAGGTTCATCAATGTCAGATATGTGGAATCGCAAATCAATAGAGATTGTCATCCCAATCAATCCACGAGCTTCATCACATCTATTTGCCCGTTTAATTTTCTTATCATCATCAGTGGGTTCTGTTTCTTTCCCTGAGGTTATCTTGAAAAGTTCCCTACTTCGCAGAACATCCTCCATACGAGATTTCCATGAGAAATAGTTAGAACTTGTAAGTATAATATCACAAGGGGCGGCCATACTGTAAAATAATGGCTGAAAAAATAGAAACTAACTGTCTTGATGCAAAGAGCTTGAAAAAATATGCGGTTTTAAAAAAAACAGCACTTAAAACTGATCCCGGATGATGAAGTTATGCTTGATCAAAGGAAATGTTGAAGATGTCCCCAAATAGTGACGTGGCAGATATTAACTTGACCAACAAAAAAAAGAACCCCCCTCTTCCAAAGATCAACCTTTGACAATCACTTTACAATAAAGTTGCTTTGAAGTGAATCACTTTTGTAGAATAAGTGAGATTCACTTTTACAATAATGTACTTTTAAATAGTGCGGCAATAAATTAAAAGACTTAAGTGACTCACTTTTATTTTATTTTATTAATGTGAGATGCACTTTTACAATAAAGTAACTTGAAAATAGAAATTGCATGCACTAAAAAGTAGCTTGATAAGATTTGAACTCAAGACTTATCAAGGTGTAAAGCAACTTTGGACCAAGTGAGCTAAGTTTAAAAGGTACGTAAAACTATGGAAAGAGGAAGGGTTTTTTTTTTTTTTTAACTCTTCTCTTTCGTTTTTCGTGTTTGCTTTCTTTTCCTACAAATCACAAAAAAAAACGAAAAACAAAAACAAAAAAACTTTTTCCACACACTGGGGTTAGATCTTAGTTAGCTTACCCGAAAAGTCTATGTTTTCAAGTTTTCTCGTTGTGTCTGATTTGCCATGATCGCACAAGGTGCACGACAAAGAGCATACGTAGCCGAGAAGATAAGAAAAAAAACTTCCCCTTACTGTTTCTAATTCGCCGCGATCGCACAAGGTGCACGGAAAAGAGCATACGCAGTCAGGGAAAACAACAGTCCGAGACTAAAAAATAAAAGATCTAATAATAAACTGATAAAATATGAAAGATTTATAAAAAAAATAAAACAAATCTGTCACTGTAACATTATACCTTCAGATTTGCCGAAATGGGTGTTTCTAGAGCAAACGGAAACGGTTTTCGGTGAAACGAAAACGGTTTTCGGTGAAACGAAAACTATTTCCTAATGGAAATAGTGCTCCGGACGCAATGGAACAGCTCCCACAGGCCACAAATGCACAGAAAAACCAGAACCAAAAACCCTTTCAAAGTTTCGGCAACACTGGTTCCAGATCTTGATCAAAACCAAAAGCGGCTCTTCATAAAAGATCTGATACCATGTTATGGTACGCAGGGTACTCCCAAAGGACCGAACACCAAGAACAACCGCTTCACACAAACAGATCACATATCAATACACCAATGTTTATCACATGGTTAAAACCCTCGAGAGGGAAACAGTCCATAGCCTCGGCCAAATAGCTATTCGGAGCAATTTATTATGCAAAAGAAAGAAATTTACATGAGCTTCTCATAATCGATCAACTAGCCAAGGACCCTCTATGCTCTTTAAATAGAGATCATAGACCAATCGGGTGTTAAGCCACAGATCGATGGTAGGTATGATCTAAGAGAAGTTGAACCGTCAGATCACTCTATGTCTAGAACATATTGTGACCGTCGGATTAGAATATTTACAAATCCATACTAATGCATACTAAAGAAACACACTTTTACCTAACGGATATATTGCACAAGTTGATCTTAACTAACTCCTAAGTGTCTAAATATCCTCACAGGAAAGGTATTTTGGTGGTTAGAATTTCCATGGTCAATGGATTGTTCAACCAAATCCTTTGATTCAGTGTCAAAAGGAGATAAATCACCAACCTCCTTATCACTATCATTTGGTACTTCACATGAATATAATTTATTTTCCTTGTGTTTGTGGCTCGGTCTCCAGTTAGGAGCATGGCGTCGAAAACACTGATTTTTATCATCCTTTGTGTTAGATGGAATAATCCTTTTGTTTGAGATGATATATTTGGTGCTTAGTATTTTGAGATGAGACAAAAGAGATTGTTGAAGGGTCAACACTTTTTTCTTTGTGATTTTTCCTTTAATCATGCTTGTTTTGTGTCTTTGATCACTATTAGTTTGAGTTCATTCCTTATGTATTATTTTAATCATGTCATGGAAACTTATAAGATTTGGTCATCAAGAATATGGGGAATGCAAGAGAATATAATACATGTATTTCATTAAAAAAATCATCCATCAAGCTTGTTTGTTGTAGTTTGTTAGCCATAGGAAAAAGCATACCATTTTTGGTCAGAATGGTGAAGAATTTGGTCGCAAGGAAAGCAAGGCAACTACAGGAAAATGAGAAGAGTAAGTCGAATCTGGGAATTCGACAAGTTCTCATAAAACAATAAATGTAACTATGAGTTAAGTTATACTAATAGTCTATTTTTGTGGAATGGGCATGATTGTAAGTTGTGTATTTAGTGCCTTTATTAATGTAACGAGATCTATTATGGTAGTTAGAACAACCAAACGACTGTCAGTTGAGAACTAATCGACGTTGTAACAGGAATTGTAAGATGTACATAGTGTCGATTCAAGATATATGTAGATGACTAATGACTAAGGATGGATTACAAAATACCTTTTATGGACTTGTGATTTCGACAGAGAGGTCGACAGAAAGAAGAAAGAAAGCATGAGAGCATGAGAAGACAAAGAAAACCCATTCATTTAAAAGAAGATTCTAAGAGAAGTATGCAAGTTGTGTGCACAGACCAAAAGCGTTCCAAATATTACTCATGTCAAATGAAGAGCACTTTTGTGGTTTTTCCAGTATGGATTTCCACATTAAATATCTGTGTATTTTATGTCTATATGCCTTGTGTTTTAATATCTATGAGTTTGTCACACTTATATTGTGGAATGTTGATAATAACTATGGTTTAGATGTGTATATTATATATATCATGTATGCATCGACGGTTCTGTATATTCTTATATGATGTGAATGTGTCAAAGGATTGACCTTCTTTCTTGTTGTGTTGACAGTGATCCATCCCTTTGTTTTGGTCGAATGGCTTGTTAATGTTGAGATGAATAAATCCCCTTCCATAACTATAGAAACCTGGTCCTGTCAGTCCCCATAGATATCTCAAGTGATACCTCACTCGCCTCATAGGTGTTGTCGATGGAGTTGCACTTCGTCATACCGATATCTTGGGTTTTGTTGGATGGATAAGGAATTTGAACCTAGGTCAGTGGAATCGACACCAACAAATGGTTCTTTTAATCATGTCATGGAAACTTATAATATTTGGTCATCAAGAATATGGGGAATGCAATAGAAGCTAACACATGTTATTAATTAAAAAAATCATCCATAAAACTTTTTTATTGTAGTTAAGAGAGTATGGAGAAGACCTCATTATCTTCGATGTTTTGGAAATTCTTAAAGAAATGAACTCTTAATGTATCCTAGTTACTTGATTTTTTTTTAGTGCCACCGTATGAACCAATTGCATGTTGATTTCTCTAGGTGTAATGATGCAAAGTTAATTTCCTCCTCATCATCAAACATATGGTTCAACCAAAATGTAACACCCCGGTTTTGACCCCATTTGCATTAAAATGTATATGATGTAAATATTGTATTTAATCATGGTGTGGAGCTAAAGGCAAAGGCCCCACCGTCAATTTAGTGTTTTATATTTCGGCAATTAAAATCGATGTCGATGGTTATCGTGCTAGCTGATGGCATAGTATATTTTGGACATCATGTAAATAGGCAATTTAATTAAAATACCCACAACCAGCTATGTCAATGCAACATTGAAGAGATGGAGGCGTGATTTCCTAAGGAATAGGGAGGGAAATAATTCAAACCCTTGAGCCAATGGGGAAAAGACAAATGTCAATGGGAGAACCCTTAAAACTGTCAACTACCCATTTTGTCTTTTGTGCCCAATCATTTATATCTTCCATAAATTGGTTGAGTTAGTTAATGCATGGGGATGGGAAGAGTATGGAAGTCAATTTCAAATTTGGGAACCCACCCATTTTTAAAAAAATTGTTTTGACTTATGAAGCAAGTAAATGCCCAAAAATGTTGCCCAACCCATTATGCATTCACGACCTTCATTCCTCACCCATTCACATTCATGTTTGGGGCTCTCTCACGCAAGAGAAGCTTGCTGAGTTCTCTCTCCCTCGCGATTTCCTATTGTTTTCTTCATTTCTCCATGCCTAGAATTTGTTTTATGTATTGTTGAGTGAATGTGCAATAGAGATCCACATTTGGGGGTTTTGAAGGGGTCTTTTTTTCCCACATGAAGCCAACATATGTTTTTTGAATTCGAATCCATGAGCTGGGGGTTTGTAGAGGTCATTTTTTCCTCTGTGAATCCATCAAATCATTGTTGAATTCGGATTTCTCACCTCGGGGTTGATTTCCCCATTTACCAATTAGTTTTTTGGTTGCAAACCATTTTTCCTTCATACCCATCATGTGTAGTTGTTGTTGTGTGCACCCTTGAGTTTGTTGTTCTGTAAATCCTTTTTTGGTCTGAAGCATAGGAGTGGAAGAGGGCATAATTGACTTGATAAACCTAGTGCCTAGAGGAACCTCATAGAGATATCAAGAGGGGTTGGCTATTCTTTCTTGCACCCCCTGAAGAGCACCGAAAGGGAAGGCATAGCTTGAGGGATTGTGTAGCAGAGAAGGGGACGCTTCCTTATGTTGGGTGTGTAGGTGTTGGGAAAACCAAGCCATACCTTGTGTAGGTGTACATAGCTCTGTGGTTGACCTCACTAGCTTAGAAATTCAACCTTTTCACCTCCTTAGCAGCCTGATACACCCAAATGTATCTTTGTCTTGGCTAAATTTTGATATGTCTTTGGCTATGTGTGAGCCTCATGTAGTTCCCTTATTCCTTGTGGGAATCATGCCCAGCTCAGGGGTGGTAGTGCTACTGAGAGATTGATGAGCACACAAACCTATGGTTGGGTGGAACGTTGCAGCGACAAAGCTGGTTGCGGGAAGCTTCTATTCAAGATAATTTTTCATGTGTATTTACCTCTACAACTGCAATTGTTTAATGAATTATGATGAACATGTTGAATGCTTGAATGGATGATTTGCTTCCGCTATATAATTGCATTTGTTATGCATCCATGTATGTTTTATTTCAATGCATTTTTACTATTATGTTTATGGGGCTTAGATCCCAGCTTTAATGATAGTAACATCTCGTAGTCGCATCCCCATCAAATGAGGGGGTGTGACACAAAAATAGTGTTCGAGTCTACTTATCCATCTCATGCTTTCTTGATTATCCTCTCCATCAAATTTTGGCAAATAAATATTGGGCCTATGCATAAACCCGTTGAAGTATTAGCCCGTTGGGGGGGGCAGAGCAAGTGGTAAAGTGGAATTGTTGAAATTGGTTGTAAATGGAAGGTCTTGTGTTCAAATCCCCCCCAAATTTACCAGTGCACCATGGTTCGGGCCCTGTGGATGCACCTAGGGGTATAGTGGTAGCAGGATTGGATCCCTGGACCCCGTGTCACGCGAGTACCAGCCCGTCCCCAGTTGCAGATTCCCCTAGTTACAAATAAAATAAAATAAAAATAAAAAACCCATTGAATGATCCAAAATTGGATGAATGTTTTTGTAGCAAAAAAAGGAGTGGGGATTAGGGCTACTTAATTCCTTGTTTCCACTTTCCAAGGTTGAAATTTGGGATTGAAGTGCATTGTGATTTTGATTACACATTTTAACTTCATCGTCCATGCTCTTGGTCCTCTTATAAAAATCATCCATATTATTGATTTTGTTGTAAACTTTGTCTAACTCACTAAGTTTCTTGGAGATCTCGGCTGTCACTTTGGTATCGAGTGCATTATGATTATGATTACATTATTTAATTTCATGTTCCATGCTTGCAGTCTTCTTGAGAATTCATCCATCACAATGATGTTGTTGTACATTATGTCTACATCGCTAAGTTTATTGGAGATCCCATCTACAACTTGGGCATTGAGTACAATATGGATTTGATAACACATCTTAGCTTTGTGTTCTACAAGATTTCTAGAAAAATTATTCATCTCATAGATTTGTTTTTACATTTCATTTAGCCCATTAAGGTTCTTTGAGATCTTCTCGATACTGCTATGTTTGACAAAGATATCATCCACCTCGTTGTTAACTCTTTTATATTCACTTAATTGAGATTGTTGGATATCTTTCCCAGATAAGTTTTTCATTCATTAATTTCATCGGTTAATTTTTTGTTACGCGACTTGTTCATATTAGATGACAAGTATCCTGAGGCATTTCTTGAAGTCTTGGAGTTCCTCGTAATTTAACGATGAGATTTCTTCTTACTTCCTCACAGCCTGCCACATGCAAAAACACCTTTACAAGGATCAATATCCACACAACAACCTTATATGTAATCTTTAATGCATATGTATAGTACAAACCCAATTAAGATAAATCTCCATATCCTCTGAGGAACCCTTACACACAACTAAATGCCCAACCTTCTGTGGATCTAAAGATGAAGAACAACCCATACAAACCCTAAAGTGAAATAAAGAGGAGGGGTGTTCTCCCATGACCACAACCTCCACTCACCCTTGCACGCATTGAATGGTAAACCGTCGTGGAGATGGACTGAGAAAGAAACAACCCCACAAAAACCATAATGCAACAAGGACACCCTAAACACAATAAGGATGAACAAGAACGCAAAATTGTGTACGTCAGTGACATGAACAAGCAGTTCCGATACTAATTGGATCACAACTAAAAAGAAATATATTATTATTATCATTATTCCACAATGATTATAAGGATGAGCACTAGCATCTATATAATAGTGAAGGAGCACTTTAGTAAATATGACCCTTCATTATTACAAGGGTGTACAACAATGTGACTTAGCATCACTTGTATTTTCTGCATGCACGCTTCCCCAACCTCATGTTTACTTGTTAAATGACAAATCCTTGTGTTATTTAAAGATATTGTAACGCATCTCTAAAAAGCAATGAGATCACTAACCCCAAAGAGAGCTCTATAATAAATGGAAAATAACTTTAACCTTTACAATTAATGGAAAACAACTTAGTTTTCAAGGTAGGTTATGAGGGCAAAATTTGGAAATAAACACAATTCCTTGTGAAACCCTGATTTGGAGACTAACCTTGAAACTTTTGTAACTCTAAAATTTCTACTCTTCTGAGTCTCAAATTTTTTTATGTAGTATGATATGTCTACTTTTCAATTCCACATGTTTTACAAAATTTTAAGGTTCCGATAAAAAGTTAGAGTAATTTTCCCAAAATTTGCTAATTTTTCCCTCCTCATAAGTGTGAACTTGTACAACATGCCACATGTCCAATATTTTAGGTCTAAATATGAAATGTGTACCGAAAATACTATGGTCTATCTTCTTTCTAATCATACAAGTGGTACTCAATTTGGATCTTTCCAACTTCATATATAACAATTTTACCCAAAACATCTATTTAAAGTTAGATTTTGTGGGCTATTTAGAACCCCTAACTTACACAAATATATAACTGAAATTGTAGTGACCCAAGAGGTGAAACTTTTATACAAATTACTTATTTATGTATTTGATATAGCTTTACAATTCCATATCCTAAAACCTCATAGAAAAAAACACTCAGAGTAAAAAATTGCAAGCTGACTAATCTAAAAGAGCCAAACACTAGGATTAAAAATTCTTCCCCTTTTTGGAAAAGAAAGGCTCTAATACTCTTTGTAAAATATTAAAACCCATAAATTCAGAGCAAACATAAAAAAACACAAGAGGGAATAGATAAAACTAGAAAAATATCTCTTGTATGAAAGATATTCAAAAAAGAGACTTATGTTCACTTACCTCTCGAAGGGGCCAACCTTAAAGAACAAAGCTCCAAATACAATGACAATTCTTGACAAGCATTACATAGCTTACTAATATCTATATAGTGTTTAATTAGCATGAATCCTAAATAATTGTGAGTCTAGTTGTTAATAAAGGTAAAGAACCTCGTTGGAATCCCCTAAGAAGTACCTGTTAATTAACGAACTATAGTGCACACCCATTTATCTAGTGATAGACTGAGAGCACACACCCTTTCTCGATCCGACTGGTTATGTCTGGTTTCAAGCATCCCTAGGGGGTCGCAAGAGGGTTCTTGTCATTGTTTACAATGACTAGGGTTCATGCATGGAAAAAGGAGGAGGATCAGCTCCTCCTCCTTACCCTCCTCCGCCTTCTGTCCCATCGGATTTTGCATAATTTAGGAAACTTATAGAAGCATAAGGAAAACTCCCAGCAGGCTCCAAGCAACAAAAACTTGTTAAGAAGCTTGCAAAAATCCCCTCAGTGGCTCTCCCAGCAATAATTCCTTGTAAAATAGACATGAATCTCGCAGAAAAGGGATTGATCAAGCAATTCACATGCCTATGGCTTCTCCAAAATCAATCGACACCTGGGTGAAGAGGTATTGGATCCCATTAATTTTGTAAGAGGGTCAATGCTTCTTTGTTGGGAGAGGGTACTTTGTATTCATTTTTTACAGCAAATTAGACAAAGAGATTATCTTCATGAACGAAACATATTTTATGGGTCCACAAGGGCTATACTTGAACAAATGGTCTCCATATTTTGACCCTACCCAAGATGTCCCTATGGAAGTCTTGTTCTAGGTTAGACTACCCCACCTTCATCTACACTGTTGGAATCCAGAGTCTCTGGAAGTGATAGGAAATACTCTTGGGAAATTTACAGACGTGATAGATAGGAAAGATCAGTATTCATGTGCTTAGATATGTGTCGATATATATCTGGAGATCGGGCTCCCCGAGGCCATCAAACTCATTGTGGAAGATTGGGACAATATTCAAGAGCTAGATTATTAACAACTCCATTTTAAATGCCTCCATTTCCATGAATACGGTCACTTTACCTGAATCATTCTCTCTTTGCGGATGAATCTCTCTTCTTGGTATGATCTTCTATGAATATCACCAAAAGCTTCAAGAATACACTCCAAAATTATTATGTTTCCTGGGGGGGTAAGTCAACTATATAAAAATCTCAATATTTTGCTGGAATGTTGGAAAAGCTCCACTTGATAGGATAGGTAAAGTTTTGGGAATGCAAGGCTTTTATAGATGGGAGAAGTTAAAATATTTAGGCCTTCCCATTACTTCAGGATCTTGCAAAGGAAGTCACTGGAATGAAGTGGTGACCAAATTTCAAGCAAAAATAAGTTCATGGGGAGACCGGTGGTTAAATCCAACTAGGAAAGTAGTTCTCATCAAATCAGTCCTCTCTTCTCTCCCTATATTTAAATTTTCAGTTTGTGTATCCCCAAAATCATTCACTGAGAAAATCCACAGACCCATTAAGGAATTTTTATGGAGAGGGGGAAAAGGAAACCAGAACAAATTCCATCTCATCAATTGGAATGTGGTCAAAAGATCAAAAGTTGAAGGTGTACTGTAGATTCGAGATCCTCACTTAGAAAACTTAGCCATGGGAAGAAAAATATTATGGCATATTGTTTCTGATATAAATCACTAAGTTAGCCAAACCTTGAGGAGGAAATATTTGGGCAGAAAGGGATCGCGTTGTTTGGAAAGAGAAGACATCGCCAAAGGAACTCCACTTTGGAATCTCTACAAGGAAGGCTTGGAGGTCTTCGTACCTCACCTTCCACTAGATCCTTGGAAATGGGAAGAAGATCTACATTTGTACAAACAAGATCCTGAGAAACCCACCTCTCAATTCTTTTCCAGATACGGATGGGATTCGAATTTGTACTTTAGGAAAAGGACTCAAAACTTTGGAAGACATCTCCAGTTGGTCCAGCGAAGACTCGTGGAAATATTGGAGCCTTCAAGAGCTCCCAAATTGTCTCCTCATGGAAAAAACTAACTTGGTAGATAAGCTTCCAAGATGCGCTCCCATCCATTGGTCTTTTCAAGACAAAAGGGTTGGGGGAACACTTGACGGTATACATATGTTCTAGGATTCAAGCAACTCCAGAATGAGAAAGACTCATCATCTCAAAAATAATTATGGAAATTTGTTTGGAATTCCTTTGGCTTACCCAAAGTAAACTTCTTTTGTTGGCTTTTAGTCCATAGGAAACTCCTAACTGGGGAAAATCTAGAGAAAAGAGGAATTCTTGGCCCTCATAGATGCCTGCTTTGTCATCGGGATTTGGAAACCATTGAACACTTATTTGTGGGTTGCACCTTCGTAGAACATGTCTAGACAATCCTTTTAAAATATTTGAATGCATTCTCACGTGCGCACTTAACCATCTCCCAAGTTTTTCTGACTTGGAAATCATGATTTCCTTACCCTCTATAGGAGAAACTACTATGGAAACAAATCTGGCTATCTCTACCAAAAGTTATCTGCAGGTAAATATGACTTGCAACGAACAAAGCCATCTTCAACAACTCTCTCTGCACTTCCTTGCAAGTAGCGTGTCAAGAAAAAGCTCTCCTTTTGGATGCTTTAAAGGCTCCAGGAAACTAGTTGGGTCCATAACTTAGTACCCTAGAAAGGGATTGGTTAGAAATCCTTCCCTCCTAGAAATTCTGCTTCATTCACTGTCGACCCAGGAGTGCTCAGTCTTGGAAAATAAGGTTGTCCCTCATTGATTTCAAAATTTGGTGAAAATTCCAAACGAAGATAGGGATCTTATTTGATGGAGCTTCTAGAGGTAATCTTGGGGAAGATGGAGTAGGTGGAGTGTTTGTATCCTTGGATGGAAAAACAGAAAATTGATTCAGTTGGGGCCTAGGGGACAAGTCAAACAACCAAGTCGAAGCTCTTGCTCTGTATATAGGTTTCCAAATCGTTTTGCGCCTGGGTTTAAATGGCATTTATATATTTGGGGATTCATTGCTCCTCATTAACTCCATCCTTTTCAAAAAAAGGTATAGGAATGTCGGGTTTAATTCCTACATGGAGCAGATAAAAATATTGTTGGATAAATTGTCCTCATATCAAATCTTCCATATTCTAAGGACACTAAACAACGAAGCAAATATTGAGCAAACAAAGGCATGACCTTAGCCCAAGGGGCTCTCTCTACTTCACTTCAAATGGATGAAATTAACAGCATCCCTTAAGCCTAGAACACTAAGCACTAGAAGTCTACGTGCAATACAACTCATATGGAGGAAGACTATCAGCATATTGTCACTGTGCAATACAACTCGTTGGGATGTCCTTTCATATCTACATAGGAGAACTAACATAAAGAGTAGGGCATCACTTGTAACCGATCAAGATAGAGCAGGGCATCACTTGTAACATGAAGAGTGGTGGCATGGTATCACTTATAACCGATCAAGATAGAGCAAAGGAAGGTGCATGAGCAGACCAGTTATTGGTGGTCTTCCTAGTGGATCTGGTTGGTGCAGAGGGAGAAATATTAATTTTATATCCTCAAAATTATAGAGCTCTTAAAGACGCAAACTTGACGTCTTCGAGCTTAGTGAGGCTATCGAGCATGGGTCTCCAATCACTCTCACGGCTTATGGACTATGTAACCCTAGTTTTAGCAAGACTAGTTATGGAGAACATTGAATTCCTACAGAGTTTGAATTCCTTGTTTTCTAGATGTAACTCAGGTTTTCTAGATGTAGGATCTACATTTCTGTAGAGCCTGAATTCCTTAGCGTTGTAAAAAGGTCGGTTTTGGCTTTAGCCATGGTGACCCGCTTTAATAGATATATATATATATATATACATATATATATATATATATACA